>JAOPJI010000030.1:9196448-9208481 GCA_027122695.1 Merluccius productus
TAACACGCCATCCTCTGACCCATGGTGTTGGTTGGGTGATGGTTATAAATAACGAGAGGCGTGTCCCCCCCCCCCCCCCCAGTGATGGAAAAGCATCCTAGTATTTCCTGTGTTCCTTTCAATAAAACATGGACTTATATTATCACACATAGACACACAATTACCCAAATTATTGTTATTAACAAACACATTACATTTTGAACAATTAATTGTAAACCGAAAAGCAGAAGCAGAGGTTTAAATATGGCATACATCATCTCTGCTATGATTATATGTGGTGGTGATTGCAAATGAGTCATAGCACCCATCTCAGCTCTTTCTTTCTTCTTTTGTAATACATCTACACCTGGTACAACTTGGCTTCTGAGGAAGGTCACAACTCCAAACACTGTATTTGGTTCACATACGTATAGATTTTTAATGTAATGTATAATCTGACCTTTTCCACAGTGCCCACACAGAGCATGCAGAACAGAGGTGAGCAAAGACTTTTAAAACACTTGACACCCTTAAAGATAAACTACGGCCTGAAACACTTTGACATTGTTAAGATATGTCTGTGGTGAAGTACAATGCACCCCAGGTCCTGTTTTACCGTTTTGTGTAGAACTTCACTTTGCCGTGGCTAAACTCAATTTCTGTAGATGCTACTACGTCACCATTTTTAACACTCAATTGCCATTAATTGTTGTAGAATGCACCACTGGCTAAGCTAAAGTTAGCCACGCCGAGCTCCCTAACTCACGTTAGCGTTGCCAGGCTAGCGCCTCCAGCCGAGTCAGCAGCTCTCTAATCCCGTGGCCGTTGTCACGAAGGGACGGTCGAAATTTGATCACCCGTGTGGCAAATTGTATCATAGCAAACTGCCAAATGTCTAGCTAGCGTTCACAATGAATAATAAAGCCTGTACATATTGTTATATTACAATACATTATATTGCAATACATTTGTTTAACTTATTCAATTTATAAATGTACAATTTACAAAATGTTGCCTCCTTTTAAGAGGGGATAGTGAAAGTCATTCTGGATAACGTAGAAAAATAGTACACTGGAGCAGAACGCGGGAAGGCTGACACGACAGCCAGTAATAATAATAATAATGCATTTTATTTAAAAGGCGCCTTTCTTGACACTCAAGGACACCGTACAATGAGATAAATACAGTACACAATCAATTGAATTAAAAACAAAAATGGAATGGGAAGATCAGGAGGGGTAAGCAAATTTGAAAAGGTGAGTTTTGAGTTTAGATATGAACAGGGATATGGAGTCAGTGTTGCGGATGTCAGGGGGTAGTGCATTCCAGAGCAGGGGAGCAGAGCGGCTGAAGGCTCTGCTCCCCATCGTCTTGAGACGGGCAGAGGGGACAATGAGGTGAACAGAGGAGGAGGAGCGGTGACACATTGTAAATAACGATAAAGTAGAATATAACAAATATCGGAAAAATAAACCCTGGAATAAACCGTAAATCAATGTTAGACATTTTATAACAATGTCAAAGTGGTTAGCCTGTATTATTCCTTTAAGCTCGGTAACATGTTGGAATCACAGTATACCACTAATATAGCTCATCAAGAGGTGTGAGTACTTGTCTCGTATGAACAGAAGCGTGTGTGTGTGAGTGTGTTTGTTTTTGTGTGTGTGTGTGTGTGTGTGTGTGTGTGTGTGTGTGTGTGTGTGTGTGTGTGTGTGTCAGTGGTGAGGGAGATAGTGTAGCAGAGTGTGTGTATGTGTTTGTATTTTTATTCTGACATGAAAAGGCACTTCCACACCCATATATTACCTACTAAAAATAAAGTCATGACGTCAAACAACACTTAAGTCAGTTGGTCAGTTAGCCGTTACTCTCCTGTCTCAACATTCACTCAATAACAGTACAACTTTAAAGCTTGTTGATAGTTTGTGAAAAATGGGTGGCCAGCTGAAGTCTCCGGTATGTTTACTTTACTATCTTTTGCTTCATTACTGGATCAAACATATTTCACACACACATGACCCTTGTGTGTTCCTAAGTTGAAGATAATTAAATTTAAATACCATAACATTTTGCATCCATATGGTAAAACACTGCAAGTGACACATTTAAATTACGCGTTTTTGTCTTCAAGTCTTGGTCCTGCTTATTTCCACCGATGTACATTCATCAAAGATGAATATGCGATTACGAGTTCAAAACGTAGACGAAAGTTTCGGAATCGTTGCCTTGATTAGTATTCACATCACATATACCTCTCTGCAGTGAGCCTTCCTTGGATATGAGTCATACAGAACACTACAAGCCCTCAGTGTGAATGATGGGAGACTGGCACAATAATAGACTGGCTTTATATTGCTCCTCGGCTGAAAACAAACATTCTCTCTGAGTGCTTGAATAACTCAGATCCTCTAATTAGAGCACATCTTATAAAAGCCAATCATAATGTAATAAGGCAAAGAGGATCAAACTCATTCATCATTATTATACATTTCAAGCTTTTTTTTGCTAGATGCTATATTGTTAATATAAAGGTGATATCTCTTTTCATAGTTTTGAAGAAGAGAATGCATATTGTTATTGTAACCCACGATGTCCTTGGATGTGGGTGGTGAAGAGACCTGACTCACGCACATCACATCATTAACCGCTAATGTTCCACTTTAGCTTCACGTTGTTTTCTACACATACACTTTTGACTTCTCCATTTCCCCTTTTTTCTCAGTCTCAAATGTTTTGCCTTTGGTAAGACTCTGATGTTTGTTTTGGGTTATTTTCATCCACTAATTATCCCCTTGGTGTAGGCGGTGATGTTTTACCTCTGTTGACCTGGTTTGGATGTAACGGTGTTGAAAGTATCATAAACATCACGACTAAGTTATATAGGACACAATGCATTTAAAAAGCATTTGTTTACAACCTTTCTAAGTGGTAAAATTGGTGATCAGGTGTCAACATTTCCTGGTGAGAAAATATCATGTACGTACACCAATATGCATTTTATAAAGATTTTAGGTTCCTTCTAAATATTTTCTTGCAACATATGCTGGTTTCAGGTTGAGCTGACTCTTAATCTGGTTAAGAGGTCCTTCGCAGCTTGCCTGTAATACATTTGTTTCAATCAAGACAGCCTATTTTAAGTATTGACACTATTTCTCACATCACTATTTCTCACACATATTTCTTGACATTTAAAGGTAACGTCACCCTTATCAGCAAATCAGGACAGGTCCTGGAAAATACCCAGCAAATAAACCCAGATACAAGTCCTCCACACCTAGGACCATGAGAGGTCCATGTAGACCCTCTCTCACGGAATGACGCTTGTGCACTCTTTGCCAGCCGACAGATAGGCTTGCATTATTCTGTCAAGGTTATTGCTCTGGTGATTGTGGAGATGGCCTTGCCTCTCCTTGCCTCTCTCCTTGCCCGTCCAAAAGGCATGAACCGCAGGTGCGTTTGTCGTGTTGCATTAGGCTGTGTGCCTAACAGAGCTCTCTACAGCCCTCGGTGGACACAGGCAGTCTAGTCTTTTCTTCCTTCCTTACTCTCCTGAGGTAGGGTCAAAAGCTTTCTCTCTGTAACTGGGCCTGCTTCAGCTGCCAGGGCTCTTTTAGAACCAAAAAGAGGTTTGGGGGCACAGCTTAGGGAGTAAACATAGTTGCTGTTTTTCTGTGGGCCTTCACACAACTTGAGAATGCCACACCATTGAGGATTTTCATTGATGCCTCCATATGAGTGGAGAAGTATGTACCTGTTTTCACAGCAACTCTAACACCAGTTTGTCTGTTGATATGTGCTGCTTGTTGTTGATGAACTCATCCCCTCACTCACCTTGTTTACAAATGAAGGGCTGCTGACTGTTCCTGGAACAGATATTTCAGATATTTCATCACATGCAGTTTGTCTCCCCCTTAGGGGAATTCTGGTTGCTTATCTAAACCTACTAGAGCTCTGCTCTCATACTCTATTGAGAATATATGGCTATTCATGATTCATGATTCGGTTGTTGATTAGGTGCTTTTTAAATTCAAGTTTTGTATGACAATGATAGAGAAGATGTATGGAACTGTAGTATGCTACGTATGCTAGATGTCTTTCTGAAAGACTGGGGAACTACATGCTAAAAATAGGTTGACCAGACTGTCCCCATTTCAGGGGAAAGACCCACATCTAACCACCCCCCTGCCCACTGAGATATTCCAATTGAAGATGTGTCCTAAATTGGAATCCCAAAGTCAGTCAACACTATAAAGTTTTTTATTTTTTTGGGACAACACGTTGTCTCCTGGTGCAAACACATCTAACAATAATACTAATGAAAAGTTCAAGATGAACGGTCAACATCATTAGGAACTTTGGAGGGGTGGGAGTAGGATTGCCTTGGCCTGTCCCAAGACCCTAGACAGGCTGAGCCAGGGCTGAACCTTTAGGTCAAACGGTTGCAAATGTAAAATGTAATGATAATACATTTATTTAAGTTGTCCTACATCTAGTCTTTGGTTGAGTTTACATTACTCCAAACTAATTTGAAATCGTGTGCTTCCATAATATAGGGAGGAACAAGTTGTTATTCTTTAAGAACCCATTTTCATTGTTCCCATATCATTTTAGCAAGCTGATTTCGGGAAATGGAATAAATCTAACTTTGCATCTGGCTAATTTCAACAATTGTATAAATGCTTAAACAATTGAGGCCTCACAATGTTACTCACTTGCTTACATTTGAACTCTTTTTTGGGGATTAATTATATCACTATATACAAAACTTCATCTCTTCTTTTTTTCACCTATCACATTGCACAGTGTGCATACACGATTAGAAATTAACAATGAGATGAACAGATTTATTTTCGATATATTTTCTTTACAGGGAAGCTTTCAAGCATCTGTCAAATGAAGGAAAAAATTAATTAAATCATTATAAAACAGTAGCATGTGGTGTATCTGAAAGGTGGACAGGCTTTAGGCGATATTAGCTATAGATATAAAGCCACTGATATGAGCTCCACCCGTCCACCGATGTCTATGAGGATTCCTGGACATGGAACCGGCCCTCGTAGGGTGTGGCTTGACTGTCATGGGGAAGTTTGGGGCAGGCTGTGCTGAGAGGTGGGCACCGGTGTGAAAGCCCTTGTCTTTTCCAGGACAACAAAATGGTGGCAGGATGCTGACTACAGAACCTCAGTCCTGGACAGGAGATTGACCCGAAGTGGTTGGCCGTAGACCAGCTCTGCGGATGATGACTGTAAGTCTTTAGGGGCCGTCTCTAACCCCAACAGAACCCATGGAAGGCAATCTCACTAGCTGTCATCCATCAGGATGACCCTCAGGGAGGCCTTCATGGGCCGACGGAAGCACTCGACAAATCCCTTGGCCTGTGGGTGGTTGGCCACGGTGTGGTCAAGCGTTACACCCAGGGCTTAATTTGAGCTGGATCAACGCCCCCCCCCGCACGCCCCCGTCGGACATTTTTTGGGGTGTTCCGGGACCTCTAACCCCGTAATGAGCCGCCGGAACCACACCCCCTCTGCGTTCCAGGACCTCCCCCTTTACAAATTAAGCACTGGTTACACCGAAATCCCGGGCAATTTCCACCGAGAGCTCAGAGGTGAAATTAGGGCCGTGATCTGATGAAATGTCCGATGTGTTCTGCAACAGGTAACCCACAGGTAACCCAAAGTGACAATGAACGCCCGAGCTGTTGTCATTGACACCAGCGGTATGGCTTCCTGCCATCTGGTGGTCCTGTCGACCACAGTTAGTAAGTGTGTTAACCCACAGGCAATTTGAATGGCAACAGCGACACAATAATATGCCGGTGGACATTTGCCCGCTGACACTGCACACATGCAGCGGTCCAGTCCCAAATGTCCTTTTAGAGACCATGCCACACAAACTTGTCCATCACTAGCTTTTGTGAAGCATTCCTACCAGGGTGTGAAAGTCTATGAATATACTTTGCGCATTGCGCACATTGCGCCACAATCTCATGGATAGGGTGTGATTCCCCTGGTGGGGAAATGTCACACAGAAGCAAACTTGAAATGTACCTGTGCCAAGCGCAGGCCTGTGAGTGCTGTTTTGTAGGCTTGGACCTCCGAGTCTGCCCACTGATCAACCGCCTTGATGTCCAAGTGGACAGCATCAAGAGCATGTGAACAGTGTTGTTCTCCCTTTGCACATATCGAATTTCTTTGGCAAATTCAGAGGTGCAGACCAGGGCTCTGAGACTTTAGCCATTGCCAGCAGCAATGGCTTATGGTCCTCAAAAGCTGTGAAAGACCAACCCTCTAACATGAACCAGAAATGGTGGAAAGCAAGACAGAGGCTGCACAGCTCCTGGTCGAACACGCAGTATTTTTGCTGGGTGGAACACCTGCCTACTGCCTAAAAGCCAAGCGGTTGCCAGACCTCCTTTGCCAATTGTTCAGCATGCACCTACTGCATATTCGGTTATGGCGATGGGAGCATCAGGAACCGTTTAAGCATTCACCAAAGCCTGCTTAGCATCCGAGAACGCTCTGGTTATGTCCTCCGACTTGCAATCAAGCTGTTTGGTTCACTTATCACTGAGCGCCATGGACAAGGGCTGTGGTTGATGGCGCGCAAGGTGAATGTGTGGTAGAAATGTACTCTTGTAGGGCCTTGGTTGTGCATGGTAAAGGGAAATCAACGACAGCTGCCACCTTTGATGGCAATAGTACTGCTTCCTCTTTATCCATCCAAGGAAATCAATGGTTGACAGTCCAAACTGGCACATGGTCGGATTTGGGTTAAGGCCATGCTGGCTAAGGTGGTTGAACAAAGTATGGAGGTGCATGGCATATTAATTATTTGAGATGCTGGCTATATCATCAAGATAAACAAACAGAAAGTCCAGGTTCCTCAGCACAGAGTTCATTAGGCGTTGGAAGGTCTGTACTGTGTTTCTCAGTCCAAATGATATGCTCAAGAACTCAAACAGGCCAAAAGGTGTTATAATAGCCGTCTTGGGAATGTCCTCAGGCTGAACCGGTATTCTTACAAACTGAGCTCCCCGACAGACAAACTAGACTGGCACAATGTGCTACCATGCAATAAATCCAGCCTATGTTTTGTCAAATTCTTATGTGAATTTGTGATTTATTTATCTGATTAAATATAATGCCTCATCACAAGCTACAGACTGTTTGACTGACTATACCCAGCTGCTCCATGAGGGTAAACCTGGCTTTCACATGGGTGAGCTTTTATGGGTCGCTGGGTGTGGGCCTAGATTGGTGGACCCCCTGTGGAAAGGGGCTGCTCCACCCTGTGTTTGTCAGCTGTGGAAAAGATGAGCTTAGAGAGGTGAGCGAACTCATAAGTTGCAGTGAGTGCACTGGAGAGAGTAGTAGCAAACTCTCTACAGTCTTTAACCGGTACATTGCCTCAGAGGTGTGAGCTTGCAAAAACAGTT
Source organism: Merluccius productus (assembly GCA_027122695.1). NCBI lineage: Eukaryota > Metazoa > Chordata > Actinopteri > Gadiformes > Merlucciidae > Merluccius > Merluccius productus. Next base: position 9,203,866 of record JAOPJI010000030.1, read on the forward strand.
CTCGAAAAATAAAGCAAGGATTATGTTCACCCATTAATGCCAGCATATGGTCCATTAATTCCAATGGCTTGGATTGCCTCATCCATGGTAGTGACTTTTGGGTACACTCTGACTTGGTCAGTCTAAAAGTATAATAATTAGTAATAATACTTTAATCTGAATTACTTTCATATTCTTTTAATCTGTGCTGATTCCTCGCAGTACAAACTGGCGTATAGCCTACCTATGCAAACTAAGCCATACAAATGTACAAATCAGGTAGGTAGGTTATAATATGATAATAGGATCGCTGCCTCATGACGTCAATGGACCCACATTGTGTTGAAGGCACACTGTAGTATGTAGTGGGAGTTATTATCCAGGTGAGAGTGAGGTGTGCAGAGGAAATCACAGTGGGAGCCTCATGGGAGCCTTGCTTAATATAACTATCCCTATATGGAACTCTTGTTTAATATAATAATCGCTTTATGGTACCCTTGTTTTCCTAGTTTATGGGACAATGTATTTATTGATCACAAGTCTACGAAGGATACTGCTGCTTTCACTTTTCAGAGTGAATCTAGAATTTGAATTTAATTATTTAAACTGGGACAATCTATAAAGAACTTTAACCTTATATATAACAAGGAGAGAAGAAATGGTTAATAGTCCCCCCATTAACACCCCCAACTGTTGGCAATTACTGAGATTAAATGAGATACTTACAAACAACCTTTTATAACTGTAGAGAGAGAATTTGCCATTTTCATGGCTGTACTTGTTTTGGCATATTATTGTGGTAACACTTTAGATTAGGGACCACATATTCACCATTAACTAGTTGCTAAGATCGTAATTTATTAACAACTTCCTTACTTACTAGCAGTAATTAGGAGGTTATTGAGGGAAAACTCTAATATTAATTTAAAGTAAAAGTGAATGGCCTAGTAGTTGTAGAATATGGTCATGCAGAATAATGCATTAATAAGTGCTTTATAATGACTAATAAAGAGCCAATATACGTGCTTATAAGCAACTAGTTAATGGTGAATATGTGTCACTGGTCCCTAATCTAAAGTGTTACCCACATTGTTACTCCACATGCTAAATGCCTGTGGACACTGTAGAAGTTGCCAGTTATAGGGCATGAACTACCAATGCATGACTTTCTGTGAAACAGTTCCAAGTAACATCAAGTCATTTTTATGGCATTTTTATGGCAAAGATCTGCTTCATGGTTAATAACAATGTCATAGATGTTCGCTGCTTTGTTAAGTCTGGGACATTCTTCCACCAACCAAGAATGTAAATATTGAAATTTGTCATACACTGTTTTGGGAACAGGAGCCCAGACCATTAAGCTAACGGCAGTTAATATTGTTTAGATGTGGGAAACATATTTTAAGAATGAACTGTGGAACACTTGGTATCAGCTGGAACAAAGCACTGAATGCCTTTGGAGGGTTATCATTTCATCATATTTCACATATTTCCATTTGTAATTTCAGTCTCAACTGATAATTGTATTTGTAAGGATTTTTTTTACTCACTTTGGACATACACAATATGAATTACTCCAGAAAATGTATTAAGTTACAGATAAATGAGGTAACGTCTGCCTTGGGAGTCGTTTTGCATCTCATTTGATCAACAAGTGAAATAATTGGATGTATGGTAAGGGCACCATCACCGTTTACCCTAAATGGTATTTCTCGTGGCTGTATTGATTGACATCCACTTGTCTGATTAAGGTCCCCTAATGTGTTTAGCCTGCCATGCCTGTTGCTAACATTAACACATTAACACTATTGACCCGCTCATACATTTGGTTATCAATTACCTTTATTAGACATGCATGCAATTTACTGACCAAAGCAGGGAAAAGTAATTCATCTAGAGTCAGATGGTCAGAACCCAGATCAAATACTCTTTGTAGGAATCACGACCTATTGGTCATCAGTGGATGGGGAAACGCAACTTAATACACATTATAAAGAAGAGCTTGCTAATACATTATGTCCACATTGAATCCAAGTGAATATAAGCAGCCAGATGTGCCCCAGCATTATTGAGTTGTACTATATTTGCAAAACAATATGTTTATATGAACTTAAAAGTCTCTTTCTACTCCAGATTGGGGCCAGGGAGGCTGTGGTCTTGATCTGGAATGGCTCTGGCTGTCAATTTGAAGAATGAAATGGAGCCCTGTATTGTATTTATATATTAGAATTATAATAAGCGACAGAATAATAACAAATGACGATAAAACATGATACCTCATAATGTATTGACAGTTTCTGTCAGTGCCTCTATAATGCATAACACGACGTGTAAAACCGTTTTACACAGCCATAGTCTTATATACACAGCACACTGCGGTTTCTGCATTGCATAGTATTGCATTTAATGCTTTAATTGCCACTTCTTAAAGGTTAAGGCCGGCATAATTTCTACAGCAGATAGACAACGGAAGTTCACTGCACATGTTGGATGTCTATCTGCCATTTGGTACAATGCTTGAAGAAAAAGCATTTCCATTGGATATTTCAGTCTTCCCCAATGGGGATGTTGGAAATATGAAAAACATAGAATTGAGTCAGAACCTCTGATCTATAGCGACACTTTACACACTTTACCTAATTTCTAAATGTCCATTCAAAATCATTTCGGCATTTATTGGGGGGGAGAAGAGTGCTACTCTTCAGCTACTAAACACAGTAGCTGTGCTTGTACCTTTTCACAAGGGTTTTATACTTTTTGTATGGGATGCCTTAAGTACTTACTGCACATAATGTACTTGTATATTGCCTTTGTTGAAAACACATTCTTTGGATGCTCATAACAATGACGCATACATTTAACATCTGGGTATATTTTCCCATTTCTGTCATCACTTGTGCACTAGCGGGTGGTTTGACGGCTGTTCCAATACCTTCAGACTGTACTGTTTTATATGAACCACTCCAAAGCAGTCTACTGCCTCTGCCAGAACCCTGCTGTGCTGCCCTCTGCAGAACAGCTGCTCCCTTACTACATGGTAATCCATTGTCCTATAAACATGCCATTCTATAACATCAGCATGTTTCAAAGCTTTGCTGTTCACAAAAGGATTCTGAGAAGGTAAATGTTTCTGTATTACTGTAGGTTTTGGCAATCCTCCATTACACAAGGCCAGGGGTCATGAACCTATTTTAGGCCCTGTGGCTCCCTGGGTATGCCAAACGGTCATTGTTTTATAATTTTCGTTATCATTGTTTTATGTATGTATCCTACTTTTACATTCTCCAATCTTAAAACGCTGAAAAGATTTAAATAAATATATATTTTAGTAATAATAAACACAACATTTAGGTGTATCTGTTCACTTGACAGTAACCGTTAGCCCCACCAGAGTATTGAGTCAGTGTTTTCTGAGCTTTTATGGCTTCCACTTTGAAAAAAGTTCAAGAAAACTGAGAATTTAGTCCAACTATGACCGATTTGTTCATCTTAACAAGGCTGGTTTTCCCGAATGTCTAATCTGTGGTGAGACAATTGTAAAACAATTTCCTGATGGGGATGCTAAGAAAACCACTGCAGAACTACACCGAATGGCACAGCAGAGCAAGGGTAGTTTTAACAAATACATGTACATGTACATGAAAGGGATTTTATCTTAAAAATGCCTATTCCAGTAGGCTACTAAAGGTCCGGACCCCTGCACTAGTAACTCATGTAATCCTACTAATGCAAGAATGGGAATAATAATAATAATAATAATAATAATAATAATAATAATAATAATAATAATAATAATAATAATAATAATAATAATAAAATGTAGCCTAAAAAAGCAATGTAATCACAAAGCCACCAAAGGATTGTAAAACATTACAAATCATAAAGCGATGGCCATGTTTTTCTGTTATTAATAAAAATGGTGTTGGTACTGATGTCCTCATACAATACATGGACTATGTCAGCAACATGTACAAATGGGACTTAATGTTTGTATTGAATGTCTATATATCAGTAGGGTACAGGAGCCATTCTGAAAATGTGGAGACATACAATGTGTATTTGTGTTTGTGTTTGAGTGTGTTTGTGTGAGAGAGTGTTTGTGGGAGAGAGCAAGATAGAGCCAGTGTTTGGATGGGTGGGTATAGGTATGCAGACAGACAGAATCAGGTAGGTAGATACAGAGAGACAGATAGGTAGACAGACAGAGAGTCAGGTATAGGTAAAAAGCCAGAGAGACAGGTATAGGTAAAAAGACAGAGACAGACAGACAGAGAGTCAGGCAGGCAGACAGACAGATAGTCAGGTAGACAAACAGACAGAGAGACAGTTAGACAGGCAGACAGAGTCAGGTAGGCAGACAGAGAGACAGGTAGGTAAGTATTTCTTTGACCGATTATTTTTAATTATCAGCAGCGGCCTCTTATTGGACCTAAAATATAGTCGGAACCTCCCTTCCTAAAATGTTCAATTGAAATAAAATGTTCCATTCAAATCATCTTCCTGTAGTCACATTTTTTACAAATATAAATAAAATTACAAATTGTGCGTTTGTATATGTATGCGCCTGTGTGTGTGTGTGTGTGTGTGTGTGTGTGTGTGTGTGTGTGTGTGTGTGTGTGTGTGTGTGTGTGTGTGTG
>JAOPJI010000030.1:9208743-9219667 GCA_027122695.1 Merluccius productus
GTGTGTGTGTGTGTGTGTGTGTGTGTGTGTGTGTGTGTGTGTGTGTGTGTGTGTGTGTGTGTGTGTGTGTGTGACCCTCCAGTGAATGGATAAATTAGGGTAAAAAAATGCTTGTTCTTTCTTTTTTTTTCATAGAACAAAATATTGTGTCTGTATTTGTGCTTGGGGGAGAGGAGGTGTAGTATTTAAATCTAATAATGAATTGGTGTTCAATTTCCTAACCAGAGCCTTAATGACCTCCCACAAGCCAGCTCAGGAATTACACACATCTGGACACTATTCTTTTTAGGGTGTTGTAAAGTTAACAAACACCAGCATCAAATATCCTTCATTTCTGTTGAACTCCTTTCACACGTTGCTTGTTCCACACTTAGGGGGAACAGGCAGAGATATTGAGGGCTTTTACCTTCGGCATCAGACTTGGCCAATTAGGCTGTGATACATTACAGACAATACAAAGGACGTTGGTGAGGTACTGATCTATTACCATTGTGTCTTAAATGGCTCAGTTACCCACAACACCACTGATTTATGTGATAATCGCTGAGCAGGGCTTAATTACTTTATGCATTTTTTATAGTATGCAACAAGGCAAAATTACACGATTCATTATAATGAGTTGTAATTGTGCGCGCCTTTTCTGAAAAAGTCTGTTTTAAGTCAATCCGTTTTAAGTATTAAGACAACTAATATTTTGTATCTTATTTAATTACATTGCTCTAAGTATAAGCATATGTTTCATACATAGAAAATATAACATGATAGAGAATTTAAGAATAAATGGATGTCTGCATTTAACTTCTATTTTGGATGTGTTACTTTCATTTAGATTTACTAAACAATAACAAGTCGTAAAACCTTAACATCTATCAATTGATGATGTATTCTGTATTAGCAGTGTAACAAAGGTGAACTATCAATCGAAAACATTTATTGAAATGTCCATATATTACAATTTCCTGTTGCTGGTGAAAGTCATTTTATTCTAGTAATAGTTGTGTATTTGAGTCAATTTGATTCTATTTAGCTTACTTATTGTATTCATTTTTATTTTACCATGAACAGGTATTGTTGTTATTTGTTATATTCCCGAGACACTTCCATTAATTCTTGCCAATAATCTATGAGGGCACAGTATTTAGAAAGAAATGATCAATTATGCATCTGCAATGTGTTGAGAACATAATTATCACATTTATCACACTTGCCGATGACGTTTCAGGACACGTTTTTTCACTCACAAAACATTGACTGTGTAAACAGATCACAAGCCAGCCCTACCCTACAGCTAAGCCCACCCTATAGTTATTTACAGAGGTATTATCATGTTTGCCTCAAACCTGTAGGCAATATTTGCATTAAAGTTGTGAGGAGTCAATATCCTGCAGGCATGTTCAGTTCAATATATGGATTTTTTGAGTTGTTAGTTGGATACATACTTCATTCTAGGAATGTATAAAAAGGAGAACAAAAAATGTAATTAGATGTGGTTCATCGTTAATATCTGAACTAATCTGCTTGGTATTTGTATTGGTATTGGTAATTATTGAATGCACATGGCTGCTATTCGTCCCATCTGTTCACTCGTTTTCAATCTATGACGTTGGTATTGTATTAGTCCTTATCTTACATGTGTTTCTACATCAGTAAGTGTTGCAATCACATGTCTTTTGTGACATCCTAGTCATGATGTCCGTGTTTACAGAGCACCACTTACTTCAGACAAGATGAAATCTAGAAGCTGATGTCCTCTTTGTCAAACATGTGAACCTGAACACCAATCAGGAGTCAGTATTGTGGTTGACGTCGGCTGACTCTCTCTCTCTCTCTCTCTCTCTCTCTCTCTCTCTCTCTCTCTCTCTCTCCCTCCCCTCCCTCTCTCCCCCTCCCCCCCCCCCCCTCCCCCCCCCTCACCCCCCCCCCGCCCCCCCCCGAGGCTGGTGAGAAAGGTGGGGGGGGGGGGGGGGGGGTCAAGTTTTCTCTTCCACTAGAATGAATGATTCCTGGTAGATAATTAATTTACTTATACAGGACCAAATACATTGAGGTTGTGATCATGTGGACGTTCCTATGAAATGTAGATATGATCAAGAGATTTAGCTAAGTGTTGGTTAATGCACATAAACTGACAGTTTAGCAAACACTGCTCTCTGTTACTTAAGAGATTTGTGTTTCATGTTGGCTTGTTAAACCTCTCCTCTCTCTCTTTACGCATGATGGAAACCACGCCGAGCCCCATTTGTGTTGTGATACACCTTTGTTGAGATGCCGCGCATCGACTGCTGAGAAATCTCAAGTTGTCATTTCAGCCAGTGACTGGCAACCTTCCCATTTTGTATTCCCACACCTCATCTCTATCGATGACTCATTTCCAAAGCCTTATTACTGAATGTACTCTCATCACACTATAGGATGACTTTACTGCACATACTGTAACTTATATCTATCTTTGTGTCCTATTCCTTGGTGTTTTACAGGTAGTAATGATAATGACATTCATAATGTCATAAATATGGTTGTTCTCTGTGATTTGGTCTCAGGAATAGCATCTTTGCTAACTTTCAATTCACTTTCAATTCACATTCACTGTCAAAAGTATAAATAAAGATTCCAATAAAACAATAAAATATCATTCAATATCATCAGGATATTAGGGCTGGTCCTAAAAAAGTCAAGCCACCATTCATGAATATTCAAATAATTACAGAGAAAGAGTATATTTGTAGGATATATGTAAGACACACACACACCACATACATACTACACATTGGATTTGACATCTAACACAGTTTCATGATACGACCATCAGCAGGAGTTCAGGTTATAATGTCTAACATATTTTTTCAAAACAGATTCTTCTTCTTGTGCAGAACACACCATCTCCATGGTTACCGGGGAGCGAACACAAGTGAAGCTGTTAACTTCCACACACTCCAGTGTCTAACCTTCTTGTAGAAACTCCTCTCCTACCACATGAATGAGACGTCACGTTGACGTGCCCATATTTCCGGTAAGAGGAGTCGGGGCCGGGTGACTGCGAGGAAAAACTGATCTCTATTTCAAGCTCTAATGCCGACGCTGCAATTCACACTGACCACTGTCCATTACGCATCCCGAGACATCTCTCATACTATCCAATTTGCGTGCGAGGCACTGCAAATAGCCACGCTCGTGACACGTACGCTCTAAACACATTGTCCAAGATAAAATATATGGTTAATTGCTGCCATTGCCGACGTCAGTGCCCTGTTCACCTTTATAGCCTGCTTGGCTGAAACGTGCCCGGGCACCCGGGGTGTTAGCACCATTTTTCATTCGCTTTATGATTTAATCCGAGAGGTTTGGCAAGCGTTTATAAATGACAGCACCACTGATGAATCAGCCGCTCTGTGGTGGTTGGAGATGGAGGTGAGAATCACACAGAGACCAAGGAGACAGTAGCGTCTGCAGAAAATATTTAGTTGGGGGGGCCAGAAGGGGCAAGTAAAAATCTTGGGGTGGTGATCTCATGTGGATATCAGATTAAGATAGACCCATGAGATCAGCAAAGAATGTATTATTTTTTGAATGTATTATCAAATTCTAATTGCAATGCATTTGATTCAATTTGATTCATTTTTTATTTTGAATAGGCCTGTTTATTGAACATTTTATATTATAGAAACATTAAATAGTTTACAGCATAATACAATAAAGAATAACCACCCTCTTTCTTAAACCTCTCTGTCCACCATATCAATTACAATGATGGCAGGATTATATATGAGATCCATAAGGATGAGTCAGTTGGGGAGGGAAGGGGGGGCCACCCCTGGCCCCCCCCTTGGAAGTGCCCCTGCAGGGAGATGGCAGGGACAAGCAGGGAAACACTGGTAAGCATGAGGGTTAGAACAATGAGACTGCGGTTCATTAGGCAGATTAATACCTTTGTTTTGCGGGTTGGAGGAGGTTCCCTTCGTGTTAATTCAGCGAAGGAATTGTTGAAACACTGGCGCAATCCACGCACCCCTCTCCAGGAACCTCATTAATTTGTACTTTGTTGAAATGTAAATATTTGCACATGAGGATGTGCAAAGGCCATCATCGTAGCGGTGAGAACGGTTCCATACTTGGATCATGTCTGAATCCAGGAATGCCTTCCCGGATCCGCTGTGTGAGGAAGGGCCTGCGTTCATTCATGGAGCACCAGAGGGTTGGAGTTACCTCCATGTAAATATTGGCGCAAAGGTTTGCTCCAGGAGCCAGTACGTAACCATATAAGACATGCTCTCTTCATCTACATGATTGATGCTCTAGACTTAGAGACTATGCTCTGGCATTCCTACAATATTCCACCAAATACCATGACATGATAGTTTTCCATGCCTGTGTTTGGTTTGTGACCCGAGGTATCTGTTTTAAAACATTACATTTTATGTTAGTTATGGCATCCATTTTGTGGCTCACTGTGTTTTGAGAGCCAGAGGTATCTAGTGGCATTCTCAAGCCATGACACAGCAGTTAAGTCGGAAAGGTATGTCCATTCATAACACTTAAGCCATTCCTGTTTTTGTTATTGAGCCAAAGAAAACAAATGTGTTTGGGAAAAGCACTGCTCAGCAATTGCCACTCGTCATCAACTAAGTCAGTGAAGCAAAATCCAATTATTGATTATATTTGAACACCAATTAGTAATTAGTGAACACAATTCAATTGTTTCATGAAAAATACTGACATTGTTATTTTTAAATGTGAAACTAGTTGTGTATAACAGAGCTTGGCTACTAACACATACAATATCAAGATATGTCATCAGATGTTTACATTTTTACAATTTGTCATCGCAATTATTGTATTAAAAATAGAAACAAACAAAACATTAAACATTAATGTTTTTTATTTTTGTTGTATGAATAGTCCCAGCGTTAAGGGAGAGTTTTTGCAAGGCCTTGAATGAACAATCGTGGTGTTTAACAAGAGATACACGAGAGAGACACAAGTCTCCACAAACAAACACGCATTAGTATTTTTAAATATTTAATCTTGCCATAAGTTGCTATCTTGTACAACGTGTACTATGTGCATTGTCTTTGTTATATAAATACAGAGACAATATTTTATTGAAGAGTAGCACGTATGTCGTCATATTATGAGGACATATAATGTACCCGCACAAAGGACATCAACTTCTTATTTATTTTTGCTATAAAGCTGGGTGAGTATGCATGGAGGCTTAGTAGAGAGGTTTATGAAATGAATTAAATATTTGACTGCATGGGATCACCATAGAAACCCTAGGCTATGGCGTCATAGGGCAACGTGACCATCCGGAGCCATCATTCCTCAGTTGTCTATTCTACTATGTTAAACCTGCACTATGTAAGTTTTCCCATTAGCAACCTCTAGTGGCTTGAGTTGTAGCTACAGTTAGTTATAGATATAGCATTTTCTCATTGTGGGGGCAAAAGTGGACTAGAATAAAACGATTTATAGAGAAGAATTCCCTGGATGGATTGACTAATGATAGATATTTATATAGATAGCTCAGATATTTCTTAATGGAGTAAATAGCTGCAGTAGAAAAGCATGGCCATAATGTGTGGTTTGAAAATCATACATTTCATTTCAAAACTCTTTGCTGATTTCAGAAATTAGGAGTTATTAGGCATTATTAATTTACCACATCTCTACATTGAAGACTATGGTGCCAGCATTTATCATTAACAAACATTTGGGCAACATATCTTAAGGGCAATTTAGAGCAGCAATCAAAAAGAGGCAGCAGTTGCCTGTACGACCTTCTGTCGAATCAAAGATGGTGGAACTTCTAAAGAAAGATGTCAGGGCAGGGCATGGAAAATAACACCTTAGACTTCAGCAATATAATGATGGCATGACAGGTCTACTCAGTACAATCCCTCACAGGCTGGTAAAACCATCCCCCAGAAAGGTGATGCATTATTTCCATTATAACTGCAAGGGTCTGTGATAATTACAAAGAAAGAAAGTCAAATCAATAGAAATGTTGCTCCAATGCTAACAAATAAAAATCACTGAAATGTCCAGTGGTAATAAATAACATACACAACTATATTTGTTAATATAACAGTTGATTTGGGAGAAAATTAAAGGAGATGCTCAAGAAGTAACTATTACTCATAACATGGAATTGGTCACTATAACTACACTTTCTTATGATTTACACATTAAAAATCTATAAATGTTGTCTTTAAATGTAGGCCTACCATATACCTGCAAGTATATTATAGCAAGAGATTTCCCAGACAACCTCAACTCCCGCTCACTTAAATTCCCATTACTGGAATGTTACTGGATTTCCTGTGCATTGGTATAAAGGAATTTATTATATTCTTGGTAGACTTTTAATGATGTCCTCAAATAAGTGATTTGTCTACAATGACTGCTCAGCAAGAATCCTACACGTTATTAGTTTTCTCATAAACACTTCAGATGAATTGCATGCTCCAGAGAATCCTCATTGATAAAATGTCATTGAAGTATGAATAAATGATGGAAGTGTGAAAGTATGTAGCTTCTAATTAACTCTGTTTCAAGATGGAGATGGAAAATGTCATCCTGACATGGATTGCCCAAGAGCTGCCTTCGACAGGGGGGGGGGGGTGGATGACGCATATGCCTAGGTGTTGTTGAGCAGCAGACAGAAGCACAAAGAAATAATGAAAGCAAGCAAGAGAAGAGCTCCTCCTGTGTGTTGGTCTTTGGCTCAGAGACACAGCAGAACACATGGAGTACATACACTGAGTATATAGCGGTTAGAGTAAGTATTAAATCACATACAAATAGAGTATACTGGTGGATTCACACTCTATGTTTATTATGTATATTACTATTGTCATATGTCACTATTACACCTGTGATGGCACTATGTTGGGGAAACCAGCCTGGATTTTGGTTTGATTGTTTTAACCACTGACTAGACCGACTCTCTATCTAAAAGAAGTGATACCTGCTGTGGGAGACATCTGTAATCTAGTCATTCCAGGTTGGTTCTCTCACTTCAAACCAAAACATGTTTACACTCTAAAATACCAGCCCCTTGCTGACATATGTCGTGTCATTCCCTGGCTTCTGTTAGCCCACTGCACTTAATGCTAGACTGCTTGCGTCTGTCTCTATCATAAATGGACAAAAAAAACAAGTCAAAAAAGCATGCAAAATAGAACTGTCAAACTATAGGTTTCCGTTAAATTTGACACTAACTCGTCATAGATCTTTAAGTAGATGTTTCAATTTCCTCAGAAATTATCAATACATTTAGTGACGTATATGCCATCATACAAGCATATAAATAGTAAAAGCATACATAAAATGCACCTAATCAAAATAGTATAGTGATTAAAAGCATGATAAGAAGTTAAATTGCAGTTGGGTACAGCAGAAACACCAGATAAGCAATATCGGGAAGTTACCCTCATATGTTAAAAGCATATTGTGTTTTAATAAATTATCTTTGGATGTTAAAAATGAATGATACTTAATCTATATAGAGAAATGTAATACAAATATCCCACATTTTTTTGATTTTTTAAACTTTTTTTACTGACAAGAAGAACAACAATAATGCCATTTCACCTCATCTGCCTCAGAAGGTTTGTATCTCTGGTCATAATAATAATAATAATAATAATAAAATGTGATACTTATATAGTGCTTTACACTATACACTAAGGGTAGGCGACAGGGAGAAAAACAGCAGAAAAACATAAGGATGGATGGGGGGGCGGGGCTAAGAGAAGGCGGCGGAGGAGAGGATTCCAATGGAGCTTTTTTAGGACTGGGGTGTTGCGGTGCCAGGATTTGGCGTGAGTAAGAAGTCGGGCATTCTGGACCAGAGTTTGTTGATGAGTGAGTTGCAATAGTCGAGACGACAGGAAATTAAGGCATGGAAGAGCATTAAGGAGTTTTTCAGCAGTAGGTGTGGGAGAGAGGGCCTGATTTTTGCAATTTGCGATGGTGGTAGAAAGACGATTTGACAATTTGCCGGATGTGGGGCTCAAGGCAGAGGGTGGAATCAAGGGTCACACCAAGGTTGCATGCCTGGTAGGATGGGGAGACAGTGTGAGTGTGGGTTTATGGATTCTGCTGTGGATATGACAGAGGAGTGATTGTGAAGAGAAATTAAGTGTGATCTGTTGAAGAGGTCAGACTCGAGTACTGTGCCCTCAATACTGAGGTCTTCAAGTCTAGTGAGCAGGATGTTGTGGCTCACGGTATCAAAGGCTGCGCTCAGGTCGAGGAGGATAAGGATGTTAAAGGCTCTGTTGTCAGCAGAGGTGAAGAGATCGTTGAATACTGGTACTACTGCTAGTTTCTGTACCGTGGAGTGGGCGAAACCAGACTGGAGGGGTTCAAATAGGTTATTGGAGTGCAGGTGATTTGTGTGGCTACGAGGCGTTGCAGATTTTTTGAGAAGAAGGGGAGATTGGAGATGGCCGATAGGAGTTGGATGGATCAAGACCAGGGTTTTTGAGGATTGGGGAGATATTGGCAGTTTTGAAGGCTGAGGGGACAATTCCATGGGACAGTGAGGAGTTAAAGAGGTAGGGGAATAGGACAGGAAGGCATGTCTTCAGCAGGGGGGTGGGTTGAGGGAGCAGGTAGTGGGTTTGGATGAGTTGATGGAGAGGAGAGGCACCAGGATAGAATCTACTAGGTCAGACACATGGGGACAGTGATTTAGTTATAGTGGGGATTTTGTCTGCAAAAAATTGAAGGAATGAGTTGCATTGTTAAGGTGTGGAGGTGGAGAGGGAATCAGCATGGGGCTTGATGAGGTTGTTCACAGTGGAGGGGAGGGTTCTAGGGTTACAGCTGGAGTCGATGATTGTGGAAAAGAAGTGGCAGCAGTGAGGGCATCTTTGTAAGTGGAGAGGTGGAGTTTGTAGGCTTCTTAGCGGACAGTGAGTGATGTTTTCTTGGACAGTCATTCCAGTTGGCGGCCAGTCTGTTTCATAGTGCAGAGCTCAGGTGTGAACCAGGGTGCAGAGGTGTTGAAGGAGACAGATTTTGTTTTGAGAGGGGCCAGTGTGTCAAGGGAGGCAGATAATGTGGTGTTGAGGTGATTGGCAAGATCATCAGGTGAGGTGAGGGCTGCTTCCAGGGCAAAAGCATTGGAGAGCATTTCTGAGAGTTGGAGGGGATCGATGGATTTTGTGTTCCGGAAGGTTATTTCTCTGAGGAGTTGTGGATGCGGGGTTGGGGATGGAATAAATGGATGAGATTATGATCTGACAGAGGAAATGGGGATGGATGGATGTTAAGTACTGGTAGATTGACAGAGGTCAAGCATATAGCCTTTGACATTGGTGGGGAAAGTGACGTGCTGGATGAGGTTGAAATTGTTGAGTAAATTAATGAATTCAGATGTAAACTTACAGGTTGGTGAATCAATGTGTATGTTTAAATTGATCAGTTAAGGATAGGTTGTTGAGGAGAACGATGTAGGGCGATGTAATGGGGGCACGCTGGAGAGGTCTGAGGGTTGGCAGTGCCGGGTGGTGCAGTGGAGGGGGTACGCTGGGAATGTATGTTTAGATGCTGGATACTGGTTGGATGTGGAGATTAATGGAGAAATATAAATGGCGGATGTGTCTGGGGCCACGATGAAGGTATCGCCCGTGGCGGAGTATGCCAGCAGAGCAAGCAGAGATAAGTGCATTGGGGGATAACTGGTAGTTTTTGTTGAGAAGCAGGAGTTCACGGAGAGAGTAATGTTGGGCAAGGGGAAAGGCTAGGCTGGGGAAAAAACAAGTAAGGAGACCCCGGTGTACCATGAAATAAAAGGGGGGCTAAGGTTAATAAAAATATAAGAGGGCTGAATAGAGGTCCCGTAGCAGCGTGATTCAATATGAGTGGTGAGTGCGCTGGTGCCAACAATCCTACAAGGCCTGTAACCTACACATTTTAATTACTTTACATTTGAACATGAATGGCAGTGAATGATGCAGAACAATATGGAAACGTGAAGTTAAAATTACACCGGTAAATTGAAAGCAGAATAACACTAAAACTGAAGGTGTTATAGAAATATTGTCATATTGCATGAACCAAGATGACAAATATTGCACAGAATGAATTGACATTGCTGCCAGTACACAGATTTGGCAAACAATTTGGGAACCTATTGGCAGAATTCAGAGCATATTTGTGGTTATTTGTGATGTCTACATTTGCATCCAGTGTTTTGTAATCTCATGTTGACAATCATTTAAATCATCATTTATACCCCTACATCCCCCCCTTTCACCCCTGACCATCGTTACACTCAAGAACAAAACAAAACCCTAGATGTCTATGGGGAAACCTTGTTTAGTTGCCTTGGAGTGAATATGTTGTAAGAAAGGTCCAATGACGTCATACAACCCTCTGATGTGTTCTGGTGGAGCACGCTGGCTAACAAATTATTCATTAGTTGGAGACAAGAAGGGAGACTGGAAATATCAGCTATACTTAGGACTACAATGAACTTTGGAGCTCTAATGGACCATGCTGGTTCCTTCAGAGTGAAGGGCCATGTGATATCTATGTTGTATATTTGTATTTATTTCATTCAACTACATTGACACATTTCTAAACATGCATTTTGGGGAGGTTGGGTTTTTTACAAGTGTGTATGTTACAATAAAGGTGCTGTGGGTAAGCTACAATTCGAGTGTAATGTTATGTAATGATTATTAGAAATGCCATAGCCATCCTTCAGCTATTAATGAGTGAAATGCTCTGTGAGAATATATGTTCTGGTTGACTGCACCTGCCTCTGTATGAGACAATTTAGATTGCACACCGCTCCTTGCTCATTTCTGACCAATCAGGGCAGCTGATTGGTTTGGGGAACCCATCTTGCCTGTCAGTCATACGTTATCATAGCTCAGCTTCTCAATGGCGGAGAAAATAGGGAGGGATG
>JAOPJI010000030.1:9243456-9254909 GCA_027122695.1 Merluccius productus
ACACACACACACACACACACACACACACACACACACACACACACACACACACACACACACACACACACACACCTAACTCTTCACAAAAAAGTCTCCCCCTGAAACCTTTTGCATCCTGTGCCAAATATTGGCTTGCTGCTCAATGTGGAATTAGGCTAAATATGATATTACAGTATCAGCCGAAATTACAATAATAGGAAGGCTGTGCTGTGTGTGTAATCATGAAAGTCAACTGGAAAAAGGACTGGGTGATATTTTTCCCAACATTATTCACAGATAACAATATTGTTGTTTGAATATTGGTTGGGCACCAGGGGCCCGTTTCAAGTAGCAGGTTAGGATATCTTTAAACTTAAACCAAAACTCAAGCGAGCGCTTCCCTGTACTGTTGGGATTTTCGGTTTCAGCACAGCTGATTTTAATCTTGAGTTCACTCAATCGGATAGGTTAAACCTGAAAAATGCGTGTTCAATAGCCGTCATCTATCGCACCCTGACAATCTGATCTATCAGGGAATTCCCAAGCCATCATTGCTATTTCAGTGCTTTTATTGGTTGAAGCCTACCTACCTACCCAGCAAACATTTTGACATCCAGTCAGTCTGGATGTCAAACGGTTATTTAAAACGTAACTAAAATATTCACACAGATCTCAGCCTCTTCCGTCTATTTGCACTACGTCACCTTGGAAAGGCTCTACGAGACTAGTTGACATTTTTTTACTTGGTGATAAACATAACAAAACATGTATTATCAGTATATCAATCTATTTCTTGTTGAAGAAAGGTGGTTTCTGCTGCAAGCCACTGTGGAGCGTGTCAAAAATAGACCGCACGCCGAAAACCAAAAAGCACTCGCTGGTGCCGTACCGCCAGATCCCGCAGCTTGGTGCAGTGTGCAAGGAGCGGTCTGCGATGTCCACCGCAGGTCCCACAAAGGGACAAGCCATTGTGTCTCATTCAGAAGTGTCACATAAATCACTGCTTAAATAGCCTACTGTAGGCGTAGGTGAACACACTTGTGTGAACACACTTGGTTTCACTTCAAGTGTGTTACTTCAATTTAGACACAGCATGTTAAGTTGATTGTTTAGGTAAAATACTAACAAGGAGGAAAAACGATACGCCTTGGAATAAAATAGTTTTGGATATAACCATATAAAGTTCTTTGTTGCCATTATCTAAAGTTAACTCAGAGCTAACCTGCTGTGTACCAGCTGTGCTCCAGGTTAGGCTCACAGCATGAGTCGCCATGGTAACAGTAGTCTAACCTTGGTATCTGAAACTAGAAAATTCTGGCTTCCCCTGAATAGTGACGTTATATCCGGTTAACCTGGGAGTCCAGCTTCTTGAAACAGGGCCTGAGACTGAAATTAGGTGACAACATGCTAAATCATATTGGGTGGAATGACTTACTTGTTTTACGGATACAAGCTCATTTGATAGCTCTGTTGTATTTTGATTAACTTAATGGTGAACAAAAAGAGATTGAGTTAATATCAGATACCAGATATTGATGAATATTGGATATTCGGTATGGTTGGACCGTTGCACAGAGTTCTAGTCCATACATTTTCTCTGGGAGTGTAGGCTAACCCACTGAGGTAAACCACAACTTATTTCTTGCTGCCACTAGTATATACTCAGTCCATGGTAAAGACACATTGTGCCAGGTCTTATCATTATAAATTGCTGTTAAGTTTATTTTGGCATAATCACAGATGAGGAAAAGCATTAAAAATATATATATTACATAATATAATGATTGAGAATGTATCTTTTCGAGCTATTGCATAAAAACAACAAAAACATTGTTTCCAAAGTAACAATCTTGTGAGTATGACCTGCTCACCCAATTATGTCAATATATGGTCCTGGTTTATTTATTTTTTTGTGTAGCTGCCAACATGTTATCAGACATGTTTTTGTGCAGTGTAAAGGGTCAACAGTCCAAGTAGTCAAGGAAGTCAACAGCTTGAGTAGGGCTGGGCAATTTAGGCTAAAATCTTTTTTTTTTCTTTTTCTTTTCTTTTTTTCAAACTAATGGACCATTTTTGATTTAAACTTTTTTTTTTACAGTTTTTTTTTTTAAATGTTTTTCTCTAAACAAACAAAAAAGACCATGGCAAATGTAATTGCATATTTTCTTTATTAACACAATACAAATTCATGAGATTACCAAGTAGTTTAGGCCAATGTGAACAACAATCAGTTGTTCAAGAATTAAAAAAAACGACCAAAAATTCCAGCACCACTTGGCTGTCGTTATTGTGAGTTTTTCATTTGCGTTGGTGGACATCGGTACGTCTGTTGGGGCGCGGTGAGTGTGATTGTAAGAGTTTTGCGTGCGTTCTGGAAAGTGACATGGGACTACGGACCCCTTGAAGCAAAACAAATCTGCAGTCTAGATTTTCTTTTTTAAATCGATTTCACAAACCGTAGGAAAGTACAAATGCAAATGAATCAATTAAATCGGGAAAAGGTTAGGAAGTAAGGTTGGCATGCCGGTTTGACATGCAGGTTAAACATCATAGGGTTTGTTGTTGTTGTTTCGTCTCTGCCAGTCCACATGAACATGATTTGGGGCTGTATCTTTCTGTCGGTTCATGTATTAAACCAGGCTGGACGGTGTAGGACTGGACAATAGTTCAATATTATGTAGTCGTTATTGGGTGGTATATTATAGAAGTCACGTGAGACCATCCTAATCTCGCAAAAATCGTTCTTCCAAAAAACCATTTTTGAAGAATGATTTTTGCGAGATTAGGATGGTAATGCCCATATTTGGAAATCAATTTCTGCCCAGCCAAGGCAAGACTGATAGTCATTGCAAAACGCAAAGTTGAATATCTGGATGTTCCCGGGAGTCTAATATTATAGCCATTAAATATAAACCTACTGTGATACCTATGTAGTCTAAATTAACTATAATGGAGGCTATGCTATCCCATTAGAATGATTGGTTTCACTTCATTTTTGAAATAAAAATGTGTTTCCTGTCTGTCACAGGTACATTTCTGCTCAGGGACACGGTTCAGGTTAAATAAAGTAGAGTTGTGAACAGCTCACTAGCTTGGAACAGCTTGCGTGACAGGAATGTGACCACTATGACTGTAAGCACACAGTGCATCTGAAACCGTCACCCAGGCCTGTTCTGTTGTGTTTCTAATTTGTTTCATTATTTTCACAAGACAAAGTATAAATGTTAGGTTCTTTATTTTAATGTAATTTAGTTTTCATATGTTTTATGTACTTCAGCATTCTAACAACGTATTGCTATCAACAGCATAACTCCTTTACAAAGAGTTGTCAATACGTTTCCACACTTTTGAGAAGAGCAGTCTTGGAACTACCATACTTAGCCGTGGGGTTACACAGCAATATGTCTTTTTTGTAGTTTTTGATTTACTAATTTAAGCGAGTTTGTCTTGGCTGTCACTAATTTACACTTCTATGTACACTCACATGCTGCATTCACTCTAAGCACGTTACCTCTCTTTATGTCATATTGCATTGCGTGAGGGCCAAGGGCTGAGATGTCATGCAGGCTTTATAGCCTCAAACAGTTCTCAGACAAACATACATTGTGTGCTCTTTTGAGAAAGGTCGTTTAGTCAGCTGTGCGTTGCCTTACTGTTGACGTCTTCTAATGGGATGTACTTAGTGTTGTGCAAATCAGGACACACTGAAACTATGGCCAGGAGGCTGAATATCTACGTCTTTAACTCCACTGGTGGTGTCGAGGGACTGAGCAGATTGGATGGAAATTGCAGGCATTTTAACAAACAATCATATTTTTGTATGAAAGATATTTAAACTTGTATACTGTTATAGACAGGATAACGCACTTGTAGTTCGACTACATAGACACCCAATGCATTTTTCCCCACTTAATTTAGAAGGTCTCCTTTTTTTGTTGAAACACATCTGATACACACATCACCAACACACATGTAGCAGAAATGTATCGGGGCCCTGCTTGGAAAAAGCAGTTATGTTATTTGCTATATTTTACAGCTGCTGTTTTCTGGTGTCCAGAGACAACCTCGATGAGTAAAGCAGACAGATTGGGTGGGGTGGGGGGGGGGGTGCTGGTGTATGACAGACTTGTGGAAGCCTTCACTTCTCCCGTGCCCCGCATGTGGTTTTTCAAATTATTCGCAGATCGGTTAGAGATTGTCCTATAATGGAGAGTCACGGAGCCATGCGACCACCAGCGTCGTCTGCTGATTGGTTGCGGTGGTGGTGGATGTGGTTGTGGTGGTGGTGGTGGTGGTGGGGGAGGGGTGGAGGTGGTGGTTGCAGATCAGCACCAAAGTAGTTGCGGGCAGCAAAAAAGAAAAAAAAGATTAGGAAGAAAAAAGAGAAAAGGATGAGGGTTGGGGTTGGGGAGGGCCGTGGTGGGTGCCATTGTGTAGCCCTGCAGGGCCGAGGTTGTAACGGGAGAGTCAGGTAAACACGCGTAAATGGAGATGGGACGGGGGGTGTCGACGAACACAAGGGGTACTTCTGGGGGCTCTGTGCATGCATGTGCACAGACTGCATGTGCACGCACTGCAGAGTGAAGCAATACGATCCTTGAGGATTCAGGGGCCCACACACAAGTTGTGGAGCGATCTGCTAGTGAAATCCAAGATGAGCAGTTGGGGCACAATTAGGGAGGGGTTGCTTGGGGGGGGGCTTATAAGGCTTCGTTTATCTGTGAACGTTGGGTTGCTTCGCTTTCTCATTGTGTGCCATCGCTTCACGTCTGTTATCTGTCGAGGTCTTTTTGACTATGTGGTAGAATCAAATGACTTTTTATTTGACGAATACATTGCAGTCAATCAAATGCTTTACTTTTGTTCGGCAGGCAATCGAATAAATGTGCACAACGATCCTATTTTCCTTTCCACGGTGGATCAAATTCTGCCATGGATATGAATAAGCATTTAAATCTAATCTATATGTTCACATATTTGCTTGCTAGGAGGGGAATCAAGGAGTCTGGTGCATATTTTTCGTGTTACTACATGCCCGTCTTTCCTTGATGTGGGTTTGAATAGCGGAGTTCCCTCGAGGCAAACAGGAGCTTCAGAGCTTCTCCCAGGCTTTCTGTTGAGCTCTGTGCAGAGGATCATTCACAACGTAGTCTGAATCCAATGTGTTTTACGTCTACATCGACTGATCTGTCATTAGTATGCTAGCACTGTTTTGTTCATTTGAGTTCATGTTAATGCGCAAACGTTGTTCATTATTCATATTATGCTAAGGCTAACATCATTTGTGCTGTTAAGCTGGGATTTGTAGACTCGAAAAACTGGCTGTATGTGCTGCTGTGTCTAGAAATGGACCATGTTCTCATTAAACTGTAACTCCAAGTTGCTGCATGAGTGTGAGAATGAAACGTGTAGCGCTTCAGTCCCAGTTTTACATCTTTGGTAATGGTTGCTGAACACAACTTTTATCATAAACCCACCTGTCAAAACAAATGAAATAATGAGTTGATTAAAATCTAAGAAATCTCTCATCCTAATTCCTTGTGTTTCAACAGTGACGTCAGCATGAACAACATCACTGAATTGCCTGCAGACGTATTCAAAAACTTTCCCTACCTGGAAGAACTGTAAGTACACAACGTTTATTGTCATGACGATGCGGTCACAATATGTACTCAGTATGTTTGCTTAGCAATAACTAGTATCTTAATTCAGCTCTCAGTTGTGTTTTATGAACTGTTCATGAGTAGTAGCAAAGTCGACGTGAATTCTCATGCTACTAACCGACGAGAAAACAGCAGAGTGATTTTAAAAGGGCAGCTGCAATCACAATGCCTTGTGAGCCATACATGTTTACTTGTGTTCATATGCGGGATTACCATTTTATTTTTGTGGGACTTTGTTTGCTTGGCTGTATCTTATCTACTCTGCTTGTTATTTCTTTACTTTTTTAAATCCCCCCGTCTGGCCCAGCGCTGGGAGTGTGAGATAACAATCTGTCTCCTTGATATCAGGTAACATGGCAGCACAGAGAAGGCAAAATGACCAGCAAGTGAACATGGCTGGCTAGTTCCAGCTCCACTTGTCCTCATGCTTGCTTTTCTTTTTCCTTTTTCTTTTTTTTCACATCTTTCAGTCGGACCAGACTGTTTTTCCAAACACTCCTTCAATCTTTTTGTTAAAGGGCAATTTACTTTTCATCACACTGTTTAGAGGAATGCAAGGCAGGAAGGAAGAGAGCAAAGTAATGGTTTCTATGACAACACGGAGCTTAAAAAAACACACAAGAAAACAGCCAGTCTTGCTGTTCCTTTGCTCTTTGAGGTTTTTTGGCACAGCTGCCCCAGGTAACACAGAGGCCCTGAGGAGTACATAAAGTACAACTGTCATGTTAATGTTCAATAGAGTGAAATGTGCAGTCCCAACTACACACATGCTTTAGTCATCTAAATGCATGGGCCACTGTTTTTCCGTAGCCAGGTTTCGAGGGGGGGGGAGAAGTATTTTGATTGACATATATCCTTAAGTGTATGTGTATGTTTGTCTAACCCTTTTGCCGTGGAACAAATGCGCGGGCCGGTCGTGAGTAAACTTCAGCGGATGACTTTTAAGTTAAGGGCCGCCACAGGGTCAGCAAGTGGAGGGGAGCCCGCGGCTAAACGAGAGGGAGAGACTCAGGAACCCAAACAGGACAGAAGGGAAAGAATAAACACACTCCTCCCTAATAGTCACGCAGCCCTCGTACATTTTCCTTTTCTCCTATATTGCCAAAGGCATAACTGAGCTGCACAGACGGATATGTGCTGTCATCCCCTCAGCACCATCTTTGTCCTTTTTAAGTCACTTGTGTTTTATTACGCTGTGCCGTTCAGTTAATTTAGTTGGCCCATATGTGTTGTTGTTGTTGTTGTTGTTGTTGTTGTTATTGTCTAGGTCCACTTCGGTCCGTTTTGTGTTTAAAACCCCTTGCCTTAAATTATTTTTTTTAGTGTTTGCCAACTTGAACAAGAAAATATCATAGGCTTTTCAACTCTCCATAGCTGTGTGTGGGTGTGGGTGGGTGGGCTGGAACAGACGATTGTTCTTGGCAACATGTCTGTTGTCTAAGCACATGGACACAAGTCTCGATAGTTGCATGTTTAAATACATGTGAACCTAAAGGCGTACTTTCGGTAAGGTGGTAGTGTTTGATTGAAGCCTGGAGGGAAATGTTACTAATTCGCTGAAAGGAGGCTACAAGAGAGAGACAACATGGCATGCAATGAAACTCCAAAGGGTATCTGAGCAGTTTGTTAGTGACTCAAGACAGGGGTCT
Organism: Merluccius productus; assembly: GCA_027122695.1. Taxonomy (NCBI): domain Eukaryota; kingdom Metazoa; phylum Chordata; class Actinopteri; order Gadiformes; family Merlucciidae; genus Merluccius; species Merluccius productus. The sequence continues at coordinate 9,250,748 of JAOPJI010000030.1, forward strand.
TAGATCGTAAGACGTCTGACGTGATGTTCTACAACTTTCAATAGACTTTGTCAACGCCACCGCAGAGCTATCGGATTGTAATATGCGGTTGGAGTCATTGAGATATCCCTGTGAAAGTGCTGAAAAGTGTAGTCCTCCTTGACTAATCTGGCAGTGTTCATGTCAAAACACTTTATTTTTTCCTCCAAAAGTCTGTCAGACAACATATTTGACAAAGCGTGAGACACATGGGCTGTGTCACTGATTGGGTGGTTTGGCAGAAGATGATGTGCTTGTGGAAGCTTCCACCACTGGAAGCCAGGCTTTGGGTTTGGCTCCAAGCCCTTTTGTCCAGTCATTGACTTCCTAATTCTGTTACACGTTGTGAGGATACCACCATTATATTTAAACACAAATGTCAGATTGCATATGATTTGTTTATTCATTTTATTCATGTTATGGGAACATGTTGTTAAGATGTTATTTCAGTGGTGGCTGTGAAGTCAAGCTGAATGTACAACTGAAAAGAGTTTGATGTATCGCAACCAACTGAAAATACACTGTTTTGAATCGCCGGTTGGGTTCATTTTATTCTTGTCCGTCTGCTCCCTGCTTGACCAGTCAGCGATTACTTGGCGCGAACCCCTGCAGAGAAGGGCGATGCGTTGCTAAGCTCTGGGAGGACTGTGCGTCTTCGCTTACGCGTAGGTCATCGACCGGCAAAAGGGACGTGTACAGTCTCTAAGTGTGATTTTGGCTTTAGACAACATGGATATAAAGATGTGCACATGACACACAATGTAGTTGTTTCTCCCCTTCTTGGTTTCTTTCCAATATAAATAAGAAGAAATGCATGTACAAACATGAAAACCCATCCATCCACATTGGGGTTTCTGTCGTGGGAAGACGATTTAGTCTGGTATGACCAGAGGCAAGAAATGCTGGGATTACAGGAAGCAATTCTTAATAGTACAACAGGAAGTCAGGTTTACTTATACACACAAAACACTCAACAAATGCTCAACAAACATGTCACTACCTTGCTTGTAGACATTTCCTGACATGCTATCTGTTCAGCCCTACTTCTCTTGGCTGTTTCGGAGCACTAGACTTTCTGGAGGGGTACTAGCATGTGTTCATATCCACAGCAACTATACACTGTCAGTACCTGAACACGAGGAAGGTTTAGGGGAGAGTTGATATAAAGGAAGCAGTGTTCTACATGGCTACAAGAGATAGGGTTTCAAATGTCTTGTATCATATTTGCGTTGTATGCTAACTACGCAGTTTGGTATTTTTTTTTCAGTGAGGTCCTGTGTCGCTTGAACTGTAAGCACAAACTCATTACGAGTACAAATCTTTGCCGTCCAAAATTCTTCAAGGACTTACGACGTTTAGTAGCTCAGGAATTTCCCTAATCCATAGAAATGACGAAAGAAACCTTTTGCATACATCTTTGTTATAGAAACAACACGGCACTATTTATACTTGTCAATTCAAATTTTGTACAAAATAAGGCATAGGCACCCCAGTTCTGTCAGACTTTATTAGGGCGTTATTTATTGAGCAACGATAGCATGAGCTCTGCCCAGACGACAAGTGGGCTTCTGTCAAGAGACGGCTGGGTTACGCGGGCTGACACCCAGCAGCTCTCGATGCAAGGGAATTCAGCCTGTCCCAACTCAAGTTGCAGAGTGATAAATCTGTTGCTAATCTCTGGGGCCAGATAATATGCCAGAGCCATGCACCCCCCTCAGCGTGCCTGCTGCTTATTTACACCCGTTTCCTATGGCCTTGTAACAGGAAAGGGGAGGAGTACACGGAACAACTAGATGAATGCAAGGCAATATAATTAGTTAAACTAGTTTCAACATAGTATTTATCTTGTGAGCTGTAAGAGGGATTTCCCATCATTCCATCCCATCAGTCTTTCTGTTGGAACCGGAGCAATCAAGTCAGATGGACTTGGCCATCATTCATGCGGGAGTCCTTGTATTTCCCCATTTCATTCCTATTTATTTTTGTTTGTATCAAGCAGCAGGATTAAAGACTCAGAGCGAGCATTGGTATGAAGGTCCAGGAATGGCTCCGGGACTTGATAACCAACACTAGTCGTAATCTGTCCTGGGTGTCAGATGAAGTGAGAACAGGCCATGGCACACACGTCCATGTCGCCCCTGAGCGCCATCTTTTTAGCTGATGGCAGCAACTGTATTCACTAACGCATTGGATGCGAGGAAGCCCTCACACTATGCCACGGCACATTCCCCAGTTATAAATAATGACCTGTGTCATGGTTACTATGAGTGATTGAAACAACACTAATCATACTACGCATGTACATTTCAGATGTGATTTCTAACCTTGAATTCTCCCTGCCTTATGTGTCTTGTCTTGTCTATCCCCCTCTGTCATCTTTGTGTTTTTTTTCTCAGACGACTCGCAGGAAATGACCTGACATTCATCGACCAGGATGCCTTGTCTGGACTGAACCAACTCAAAGTCCTGTAAGTAATGCTTTGAAATATTAGGCCGTTTTGCACCTGAAAAACCTCTTCCTTGAATGCAGTCTCAACACTGAGGATCATGTCTTGTTGATTTTTCTACAGGATGCTCCAGAATAATCAATTGAAGACTGTCCCCAGCGCAGCGCTGAAGAGCCTTCGTTCTCTGCAGTCTCTGTAAGTGTCCCTATAGGTGCCCTGTATGTCATTCACAACATGTGACCAGACCAATTGCAGTGTTATGTCTGTGGAGTGGTAGCGACACATCTGGATAACCTTGCGTAGCGAACGTTGGCCATGCTAAACTCCGCTAGGTGATGTCGCTAATGGGGCCACATGTTCACTTTAGCACCTTTTGTGTTTTCCTGATTGAAACTCCCTCCCTATTTGGAGCCGCACGTTTACTGCCATTTTGATTGATTTTAGAAATGTGAAACTTTGAATTGATGTGCCTTATTCTCCTTGCGTGTGTGTGCGTTTGCGTGTGTGTGCGTCGATGTGCCTTATTCTCCTTGTGACCATCTTGGATCTCAACGCTAGCCGGGTAGCGTTTAGAATAAGGCCCATTTCAGCCACATGTGAGTGGCTGGGACTTCCTCCACTGCTTGTCTCCAGACGTAGTGTGTATCCTGTAGGACTTGCTTGACCCTGACATGGAAAATCTCGCACCAAAACCAACATTCCCTGGAGCACCCCCCACCCCCTTAAGAAAATAGTGCTAGCGACAAACTGTCAGGCAGGAGCGAAGAGAACCTGCAGTTCACATGTGTATACACACAGTTGAATAGTAAGCCAGTCTTTCTGTTAGGACTAGAGCTATTCCCATGGCATGCACGTGTGCAAACAAAGAACCAGAGTATATCAGAAAAACGTACAGTATGCTTGAACAGTATCCGACCTGTGCGTGTCTAGTCGCAAAGTTATAAAATGTTGGTGCTCTCGTTATTGGCTAAACAACTGTATGCCAAGGCGGTGTGTAAGCAGCAGTGGAATGTAGCCCTAGGCACCTGACCCCGTTCTGAGTTGCAGTGCGGTAACGTGTGCAGCTCGGCGTTGGGGAGAATACTGCAGGTGACAGATCATGACTGCACAGTGCATCGAAGATGGATCAAATGAGTTTGGGTTTAAAGAAAGGGGTTTTTGATTTCAAGAAATATGAGATCCTCTCCATGATCCAAGTTACTTGGAATCTCTCTCATTACTTGCGCTCGTCTGAGTGAAAACAGATACTACACTGTGTGTGTGTCTGTGTGTGTGTGTCTGTGTGTGCGCAAATTAATCAGAATCAATAATGCAGTATAGTGTTGAATTACTTATTCCCGAAAAGGAATAGCAATTTAGTTTTCTTCGCAATAGCTGTTGGAAGTACCTTTTTAAATTATTTAGTTATTTATTCATTTTAACATTCAACGGCCGTTTTTAGTTGTTTGGTCAGTCTCTCTGGGGCCCATGACTGCGTACGACCCGTTCTCTGGTCACCCCTTTTACCTCGGGGCCTCTTTAGTCCTAGGAGGACTAATGGAGACGGAGCTAAACACGCTGAAAATCCAGCTTTCAGCTATTATCACCCCTCATCCACCCCTCTTGTCCCTTAGCCCCCCCCTCCCTGTGTGTGTGTGTGTGTGTGTGTGTGTGTGTGTGTGTGTGTGTGTGTGTGTGTGTGTGTGTGTGTGTGTGTG
>JAOPJI010000030.1:9381791-9398543 GCA_027122695.1 Merluccius productus
GTGGGAGGGGGAGGGGGAGGGAGGGAGGGGGTGGGGGGGGGGGGATCTCGCGCCTCGCGCTGCGCGCTGGTGGGACGTCGCAGCTCGTTTCAGCACCAAGGTCAGAGGCTCCGGTCTCGACGCGCAGAGCTGCTTCGTGACTGCACTTTCTCATCTTTTTTCTTTTTTTTAATTCTTTTTTTTATATAGAGGCTATTTTTCTCTTTTCATAATAGGCTACAAACTATTTGAAAAAAATGCTTTAAAAAAATGTGCTTTTATTGGGGAATATGTAGAAGAAAAGAAAGATCGAAAAAGTAATGTTTGCGACGTAAATTCACATATAGTATTGATTTTCATATTTTGCCAAATAGGCCTACCACATTTTTGGCATTTATGTCATTATATAAATGTTTAGGGTTTTTTTGTGGGGGGGGTGGGGGGAGGGGGTGGTGAGGGGGGGCTGGGGCGGGAGATGACTTTTTCTGAATGTTAAACCCCGCGCGCGTGTATCGGTGTTCCCCATGCACGAGCGTGTCTCCCGGGCCGGTGCTATGGTAACCAGATGAGCAGGAGGAGAGCGATCTGCCTCCAATAGGGCTCCATCAATAATGCAGAGACGGTTTCCCTATTTTCGTCTTCCTGCACCCCTATCTTTAGACCTCTTACATTTAACATTTAGGAAGCATTGACGCATGTGGCTAAAATAAACCACACGGGCCAAAATTGGCCCTATTTTACTAAATGAAATAAAATACCCCCCCCCCCCCCCCCCCCCTGGCACTGATAGAGGCTACGCTCCAATTCATAAGACATTTATAATATTACTAAGAATAGCTATAGTATACAAGAAATAACAAAACGTCCCACAAAAAATAGGCCTAGACGGAAAGAGGGTTAAAGCAACATCTTTGTATTTCTTTATTTTTATTTGTAGGCTTTGCACACCATCTTGTGGCCATTCGTGGTACCGTCGCCATTTAAGATGGCATCGTGCAACAGCATGGGTTTCTGTAAAGACTGACCTGCCTGATGCCATTTTGAATCTCTGAATTTACACAGAATGACACATCTCTACTAAACACAGTTACAGTAGCCAGTAGACAGTAGCTTTTATAGGCCTACTTGACTTTGACTAAATAACATACACATTTTGTCTTTCAATTAGACATAGGCCTAGAAGTTTATAGAAATAAACTTTCAGTAGGCATGTCAATGTCAAAATTAAAAAGAAGTTACCTTACACACCTTCAGGAGTCAAAAAATATTTATTAGAAATTATGTCAACTTAGAACAGTTGCTAGACATCACAGAATATAAAGAAAAAGCATGTAGTAAGCATAGACCCTATTATATGTTGTTGGCAAACATTAGGTTACATTAGGCCTTCCCATGCATTCACCTGTTTAAAACAGATATTCTAAAGTTTATAGCATCCAATATGTGTTGATACCATACATAAAATAAACAATTGTGTGAAATGATGATTACAACAATTACAACATGTATAGCGCATGCTTCACATTGGGAGTAAACAGTTGACAGTGGTAAGCTGGATATAATATATAGATAATATAATATGAATATAATGAACCCAGAAGAACAGGCCCGTCCCTGATCTCAGGAACAGTGATAAATGTCTTGTTGGTCCCTCAGGCAGACTCCGACAGAGTCACAAGCACAGTATTTAGCTAATGTCTTGGCCACCATGATATGCAGTTATCCCTAATGGAAAGGGACAAGAGTGGATCGTAGACAAAACACTGTGGATTTGATTGTTACAGCATCAGATTGTGTTGGCCCCTTAAACAAATTAAACAGGTATTTTTTATTATTATTAAGGTACAATTTGGTAAGACTCTCTCAACATGAAGAACATGAAGGACAAGAAATCTCCCTATTCATGTAATCAAGCTACAAATCATGTAATTCATGACTCAGGGCACAAAGCCAGACAAATAACTGAATTCCATGTTACAGTTTAAAGTTTGCTCTGTGTTCAACTCTTCAAATGTAAATAAACTTGTGATGAATTATTCATTTTAATTATTTCAATGGGCTATACACCCATGGATATGTACAGATCATTGGTTGATTTAAAATGTTTCAGTCTTTTTTTCATCCTAAAATCATTCATCTCATAGTACAATGAAATTAGAACAGCATTGTAGTAGCACATTACACTGCGCTTTAAATGTAAGGGTTCATAATGTTAAAGATCAGAAAAGAGCACAAAAGAGATATTCCTCAAGGCAGCCAGTGCCAGAAACACATGCACAGTTCTCCAAACCCATCATGATATTCACATTAGCCAATCTTAAAACAGGCATTCACAGCAACGGCAAAGGCAAGTTAGATCTGACTTCAATACTTGTTAATCATTTACTAGTTAATCAGCTCTACATCTCTCTGCTCCATCTACTTGCCATCTCCTCACACTTCACACTTTACGACGACGACAGCACGGTACTATTGTTTGATCCACCTGAAAAGACTTAGGGTGGATCCGAGCGAAGCACGACATTTCTGGTTAACCACACTGATCCTAATATAGGATTAAAGCGACCCAAGCAACTCATTTATAAAATAAACATGCTTAACAACAATAACTTGAACAAATCTTGCCATTGAACCCCCCATGTAGAAGCCCCCTCACATGGAGAAGACCTGGGCACACAGAGAAGACCTGGTTACATGTAAAAGGTGCTTCCCCACTACCGCAACAAACACCCACAACACCACAACACCAACATTGGGCAGCGTGTCATATCTGTTGCTAGTTGTCGCCGTAATTACATTTCTTGCTGGCAAACATGTCGAATCGGTGTTGGCCAACTTGGGCATTACAGTTGGGGGTTGGTGTTTGCAGTGTGCAAGCAGCGCCGTAGAAGCCCCTGGCTAGTGTCGTGCTCGGCTAGGGAGTCGCGTCCCCTGCCGCGTGTCTTGATTCGGGCGTTGAGTTAGAACCAGGGAGAGGGTGGGAGGGGCTAATGCACTCGACCAGCATCTCGACGCTGTCCGAGGGACTGGGCACCTCGGGGCGTAGCTCTGAGCAGCTGTCCACGGTGGTGTCCATGGTGCTGACGGCGGGGGTGACGGCGACGGAGTAGCTGAGCTGACACTTGAGCTGCTCCACCTCGTAGTTATGCAGGTACTCCTGGATCAGGTGGCGCTCCCGCTTGATCCGGGCCTTCACCTCCGACGGCACGTCCGGGATCAGCCACGCCACAAAGAACTTCACTGCGAAGACCACGTGCTGGGTGGGGGGAAGGGGGGTGGGGGGGCAGAGGGTCAGTACTCACTGAGAGTGGAGAGGTTCATCACTCACTGTGCACACGACACTCTTGCTATCAATACTTCAAGAACCAACTGGTCTTATGTTTCTTTACTACCCGACGACAAGTGAAATGGATCATTTTCAAACGCGTTAAGAGTTAAAACATGAAAAGAGATAAAGATTTAGATTAGATAGACACACCTAAACAATGCATTGCAACAATCTTCAATTAATGTACTTAATGTTATTATTATTATTATTATGGTTTACAATGGTAAATGTCTTACTTCCATAATGATGATGAAGGCCATTTTGGCTGCAAGGATGTGCCAGAACTGCATGGTATGAGTATACTCCCTCTGGTGGCCAGGGGGGAAGCGGTAGTCACGATACCTGGGAAGGACCATTACATATACACACTGTCAGCATGCAGAATATATATACAAATATATATGTTCTGATGATTATAGATGAAGACTAACAGTTGTATAAAATATCAATACATTTGAGAATTGTGATACCCTGTAATCCAAAAGTATAAATTCTCAAAACAACAATATTAATATTTGCATTTTGCATAGTCAAAATTGTGTTTTATCTCAAGTTCAACCCATAGTCCATTAGGTCATATTACAGTAGTGTCATACAGTAATATTGTACTGGATTATATCGATTGTTGTGTATGTGACCTTTTTTATTTGGAGACATGATGGTAAAACTGCAGTTTAGCACTATTTTCAAAATGTATTATGAATTGGGTTGTGCCATCACTTAGTAAGGTGATATGTATCAAATTTCCATATGGCTGACAACACACAGATTAAACAGACAACATCTTCATTACTTAACCTTTGTTTTGCTTGTCTATGCTACCATTATGTCTGCCCGTTTTGGCACCTATTGCACTCCATCCCTGGAAGGAGGGATCCCTCTTCTGTGCCTATTCTCAAGGTTTCTTCCCTTGGATTTGGGGAATTTGGGCTTTGGGTTACTGGGTTTTGTATAATGTGGGCCTGTGTGAAGTCCTTCACAGGCCCATCACAGGAGACTGAGATTAAGGGCTGCACAAATAAAATTGACTTTATACACAGCCATTTGCCTTATTCGCCTAGCAGACATCTTTGTTCTAAATGCTAGGGTGGGTGGGGAAACTGAACGCCGAACAAGACGGTGGAATCTGCATTCAGTTTCCCCACCCAGCTAGCGCTTAGAAGATGGCCGCTAGATGACTAAGACCTCTAGTGTCTGAGACCAGGAGGACACACCCACCTGCAGGTGGTGACGGTGGAGCTGGAGAACCAGGAGGGGCTGTCGTCATCCTCCGGCATGCTGCCAGAGGGGATCTGGGAGATGTTGTACACGGAGAGGCTGTTGTTGACGTAGCCGCTCATGGTGAGCTTTGCTCCTTGGTTTGCGGTGTACAGGTAGACCAGGCGCGGGATCATGTCCGACGTGAAGGCCACGATGAACGCCTAGCGAAGACCGGCGGGGACATTGAGCGGAGTGATAGGAGATGCTTGTTAGTTAGCAGGTTCATGGACATAAGAGGCACAAAAAGGTTGACGTTTTCTCCCACCAGACTGATTGCAAACACCACTCACGTTTGAGATTAACATATTCAATCAGATCAACCATATAAATAAACGTTTTTGCTCTTAACATAATCAATAAAAAAAAAACATAACGTAACATTTTTAAAAGATTAATTGTACTTCAAAACAAGTCGACACCCCCGCTTCATGAAAAACCCTCCACATCAACGCGACCACCTACGTTAGTGACGACAGACAAGATGGCCACCACATTGAGGATCTCCTGCCAGGCTCCGATGTTGCGCGCCTTGGAGGCCACAGGTCTCCTGAACTGGGTGGTGAACTTCCAGGCGTCCACGCGGATCTCCAGGATGTTGTTGCAGAGGGCCAGCAGAGGAGCCAGGGGGAAGGAAGCCACGAACAGGGTGATGAAACCAAACTGAACCACTGTAGCAAGGCAGGGCAGAGGAGAGGAGAAGAAAAGCAGATGGACAGAAACAGGCGAATGATGAGTAGACATTTACCATGTGCATTGGCTTTGATAATAAAATCAAAGGTTCTCATTTGAACACCTATCCCCCAGCTATCTCGCTGAGACTGTAAAGCTCAAAGCACACGGCTTGAATTTTGGATCAGATTTGTAGCGCGACCCAAAAATAACTAGAATCACATTTTGTCTAATGGAGCAGAGCACACAGACTACACAGGTAGCAGAGCTGTTTTTTCGCTCACTTAGGACTCTGAAAAAAATTCTTTGCGTCTGTGCCGACACGGCCGTGTGCTTTGGGCTTAAGGTGGCTGGTGTCTCACCCATCTCCAGGTACTCGTAGAACAAGCCCAGCTGGGTGAAGTTCAGCAGGTCTTTGTCTTGCTCCCAGCGGCTGTACTGGTTCTCAGGCTGGTGCCTCCCCTTCCTGCTGCCCCACCAGTTACGCATCAGCCTGCACACACACACACACACACACACACACACACACACACACACACACACACACAACACGCTACATGTCATGCATTTCTAAGAAGAGGAAACAGTTCTTGCAGTTATTGTTTTTAACCTTGTTAAACAACCTTGTTTTATCAGCTGGTGTGTGTGTAACAGGGTGACAGGGTGAAGGTGTGTGTGTGGATGTGACAGGATAAAGATGTGTTGGGTAACAGGGTAAAGGTGTGTTAGGTGAAAGGGTGAAGGTGTTTGGGTGACAGTAAAGTGTTCATGTTATAGGGTGGAGGTGTATGGGTGATTGGGTTATGGTGTGTTGGGTGACAGGGGGAAGGTGTGTGGGTGACAGGGTGAAGGTGTGTGGGTGACAGGGTGAAGGTGTGTGTGTGACAGGGTGAAGGTGTGTGTGACAGGGTGAAGGTGTTTGGGTGATAGGGTGAGGGTGGTTGGGTAACATGGTGAGGGTGTGTGGTTGACAGGGTGGAGATGTGTGGGTGACAGGGTAAGGATGTGTGTGACAGGGTGGAAGTGGGGGGGTGACAGGGTGGAGGTGTGTGTGACAGGGTGAATGTGTGAGGTGCTTACGGCAGCAGTGCTTCCTGGATGTTTCCCCACAGCTGTTTTCCCACCATAACGATCACCAGCTGGGTGGTAAGCTCTATCAGACAGCCGCCCGGGTCACACTAACACACAGACAAACACCAGCCGTCAAGATTCTCATCTACACACAATGTAGAACAAATAACAACACATTTTCAAACTTTCTCGGAAACATTGGATACTCACACAGCAAACTCGCACACATTTGTAAATTAGTGTTATTTGGTGGGGAAGGGGATTGGACCTGGGTTGGGGATGTGGAGATGATTGTGTTTGTATTCTGTTATTGACTACTATAGTATTTTGTACTCTTTTAATGTGTCATTTTCTTACTCATTCTAATATTTTACTTACCTGCCCAGGGACTACCGGTGGAAAATAACAATTTGCTAAAACCTAGTACATTACATCTCCCCTTCTTATACATAAGGTCGATGTTCTTTGAAGAAATTAAATCAATCATAATCCATCTGCAAAGGATTTTAGTTTTTTGGCTGGTCATGAATCTGACTTAAATTAATAATCATCAAAATGGTGGTAGTAATTAGTTTGATAGAATGGATTAACTCGATCTTCCTTGTGTGGTTTGTACCTCTTCGTTCCTTAGTCGGCCAAACATATACGTGTAGTTTCCAGGGTAACCCACAAATTTCCCCTTGAAGAAGGCCACGTAAAAGCAGGACGAGTAGTAGTTGACGAATTGGAACAAGAACATCTTCATGGTCAGTTTGTTCTCATATTCTAGGTGTGTCTTTGGGATCTCTGTTGAAAAGAACAAAACAAAACAACCTCATCATTAAGGAGCTGTGAGGTGCGGTCAACACGTACTCTCTGTGCTTTCAACCTCTCCTTACGAAATCCCCCCCCCCCCAGCTGCTGGAGGCACAATGAGTTGGAAAGGTTGTGTGAAGTGAACCCCCCTTTGCCAAGCTCACACTACACGACTTTTAAACCTGAACAAAATCCTTTTGAGCAGGAAGGGCAGGTCACATCTATATCACTGTGTGGTACAGCAAACACTGGCGTTTTTCCATTGGCACTTATGGCCACGCAGAGTCAAACCATGGCCGCTGACAGGGTGATTACCAGTTTAAACGCGCCGAGTTGTACCAAGACGTTGGACCATGCCGATGGACCATCTCTGGAGTTGAGCCAAAGCGTGCCTCACCCGCCTCCAAGCGGGTTGCGTTGACATTAGATGGGTATGGACCACGGATTGGACCAGACGACTCAAGTTGAGCGCGTCATCAGTTACAGACAAACCTTCAAGCAGGCAGCACTGTTGTAATAGAGATGTAAATCCCTGTCGTGCTGGGATGACACGCCGAGTCAAACCGAGTCAAATCAGGCCAACACATGTATATGGAAAAATGCCATAGCTGACTTAGGTAGGTCAGATAATTTCCCGAGGGTCTCACATCACAAGATTTCTACAGGATTCAAAATCAAGAGTTTGAATCGTCGAGTACAGTTGCCATGGCCAAATGGCCGTAAAATGGGAAGTGTAGTTTTTTACGTCAGAATCGAGTCCCATAGTGTGAGCTTTGGCATTACCCAAGCCTTACCCATGTCAGTGATATAAATGGCCACCCTCTCGTAGAAGAAGTTGAGGATCATGATGATGACAAAGTTGATGCAGGAGGCGGTGACGGAGGTGGCCAGCTGTGGAGTGATCAGGCTCCCCACCAGTTGGATTTTCCTGGTGGGGCTGTCCTTCATGATGCTGGCGAAGGCCGCGAACACGGCCAGCCTGTACGCTATCACCCCGATAATACAGGCCAGGATCAGGGACACCTGCACATACATATACATGCACACACGCACACCCTTTGTCAACACATGCGTGGGTGAACACAGAAGAACAGTTGCTCTTTAAGATAAGATAAGAGACTTAATTAATCCCAGAAATAGTACTTCATTAATCTCAGAAATGTGGCTGTCACAGCAGAAAGTACACAGCACAGTAATAGAAATTAAAAGAGATACAAATTGAACTAAGCATACACACACACACACACACACACACACACACACACACACACACACACACACACACACGGTTTATGCTGGTACTTTACCCAGAAAAGCACGGTGGCGCCAGAGAGGCAGAAGCGAGCACACTTGCTGCTCATTGGAAGATACGGCTCCATTTCCTGAAAGGTAGGACATGTGACATTGTGTGAAAGACTTGCATCCATATGACAGAGAGAGAGAGAGAGAGAGAGAGAGAGAGAGAGAGAGAGCAGAGGCTGTGGACATTACCTGGGTGATCCGGTTCAGCCTCTTGTGAGTGCATTTCATCTCAAACTCAGGCCTCATCTGCAGCTGCTGCTGTTGCTCTTCAAAGTCCACCAGGTCCCACTCGTACTCCAGCCGGGCCTGCCGCCGCTTCCAGAACTCCAGGAACAGAGTGACTGAGGAGACACATGAGTTACTGGAGTCATCCTCCCCCCCATCCACCAGTCCACTCTAGACAGACAGAGCTATAGGAAGCTATAGGACGCTATATGCAACCACTTACTTAGCCTTTGCAAGGAATAGGAACACATAGGGTGTGTGTGTGTGTGTGTGTGGCTAGATTTTCCTCACAGTTCACAGGTGGGGGGGGGGGGGGATGTGAGACTGTGAAAGGCTAAACGTAGAGACGGCAGCTTGGGACCACACTTACCCCAGATCCCCATGAAGATGGCGAAGAACACCGTCCCCTCGTTGTCAAACAGATGGGATTGCTGGAAGAGAGAGTGAGCCAGCAGGTAAGTGACTAAGGAACGAGGAGGAGACGACACGCTGGCTGCTGGCAGCAGGACACGCTGCACACTCGGCAAGACACATCCCACACAGTTCTAATGAGTCTGTGCTCATCCATTCATCCGCCTAGTCATCCATTCATTCTGAAGACTTTGAACGGGAGTTACTGTCGGCTTTAAAATATGACTTGAACAGGTGTTTGGATGTTTGTTATATTATATTATTGACACATTCGCAGACATTTCTCCAGTTGAACTGATTGGTTGCTGAAGAGTTGTTGTCGCCTTACCCAGGACGATAGACAGGTGGAGTTGAGCTTCCAGAAACTGCATTTTTTATCACAAAGTGGGCACATCACGATACTCCCTCCAATGGTGGGATCGCAGATCTCTTTACTGCAATTATATGAACAGGATGACGTCATTCATCATACAATTAAAATAACATTAACATAAATATTAAAAAGAAAAGCATACTGTTAATGTAACTTCATCTACATGTGTACATGTCAAACTTGTAAAAGACTTAGTAATACCATCAACCATCAATACCATCAATATTTATATTTGTCAAGTGAGTGTAAGGGTTACATGGATTTGGGCTTTTTAAAAGAGGTGCTCTGATGCCCCCTGGTGGCACTAACCTGGACTCATTGTTGTCATAGCTGAGCAAGCCATACGTAAAACATATGACACCCATGACTGCCGCGAAAAACAGCATCTCTGTGTAAAAGCCCAGCCAGGCGAAGTAGATCCCAATCTTTTCTCCATAATACTTCCTGCAAGGGACGTACATTCATGTAAAGTTTAAACATCTAACAAAGTCTCACAGAGACTCAATAACAACTGTCTCGGTATGGAAATAACCAAACTGTCACCAGATTTGGGTACTATGTCACTTACCGGACGAGGTTGAGAGGCTGTTCTTTATAGAAACAGAGGAAGCGGGCCCAGTTCTTGTACAGGTTGTAGCGTTCGCTCTCACACTCCATATTTATTGACCTTTTCCAGTAGCGACACTGAGGGGTACAAGAAGACATTGAGAGAGGAGGGTTTCAGCAAAAGGTAATTTATAATGAACCACCTTTAAATCATTGCAGTTTGTATTTCAAGCAATACATTGGCAATTAGTTTCCCCTGTACATGTATAAATTATTATACATGATTAATTACTGTATAATCATGTTTGCATTATTTTCTGTTCATATTTGTTATGATCTGATATAGTGATTTGTAGATAAGTTTGTTATTATCTCATGGATGCAGTAAAAATATGGTGCATAATATACAGTGTACATACATATAATGGTATGAGATACAGGGATAGTCAACGGTATATGTAGTACACACTATGAAACACAGACAGTGTGCATTAGGCCCATATGGTGTATATAGTGCACAGTGCTGAGATACAGGTATAACACAGATACATGTACTGCCAGTGTCTTACGTCGTGCAGGGGAAAGGCAGCGGTGTAGGTGCCATTGTTGAGTAATCTCTTGATTCCCTTCTTGTCTTTCTCTAGCCGGTCCTCCTTTTGGTACGAACAGCGAGCCAGCATGTAGAGCACCTGGACACACACACTCATATCACACAAGGTTTGTTCAAAAAGAGTGTGTATGTGTGTGTTTGTGTGTGAAAACTATTTGTGTAAGCGTTCTGTGTGTGGATATGAGTGTCTATGTACGTGTGCATGTTTTTGTGTGTGGTGTATGCCTGTGTGTGTGCGTGTGTTTGTGTGAGTGCATACATGTGCTTATGTGTTAACTGGGTTAAAGATAATAATAAAGAATATTCAAATAGTGTTGCAAGGAAACTCACAGAAACAATAGGACTCACAGAATCATTGTACTGTATCGTATTACCGACTTGGTTCCTGACTAACTACTCACGATTCTGTTTCTCGTGGAGGGCGGGAAAAGGGTTTCTTTGTCCTCGATGAGGAAGAAGTCGGTCTTGGTCTTATCGAAGGCCGAGGTGAAGTAGTCGGGTTGCGGCCGCATGATGTGTTTCGGCAGACGGAAGGGACGCGACAGCCACTCGAAGGGGACGTCCTGGGCGTGAGGAACATCGCTGATCTTGAACGGGACCTTTATCTTCAAGACGTCAGCGTAGGTGGCCAGCACCTCCCACGGAGCGTGGATCTTCAGGAAGTATGTCCGGCCGTCGTCCGAGTCCTGGTAATCAGAAATCAGCCATTAGAAATCAGAGCCTCATTGCCATGTAAGTTTGCACATACCATTTTTTTGTTTATTTTTTTCTGGTATGTTGGCGCAGTGAGTATAAGAAGTAGAAAATACACACATACAAAACACAACTGTAAATTACATTAAATAAAGAAACAAAGAAATAAAATCTATATAATAAAAATATAAAGATATAGATAAAGTAAAAGTGTATCTGTAACAAGGGAACTAATCATTGTTTGTTAAATACTGTAAAATATTATAATATTGTAATATTGGTATGCATCCTGATAGCCAGGAAATCAAATCAACCTAGTAATTAATATTGCACCATCCCAGACAAAAATAATAATTTAAGAGCACATGGTGTGCCAACATAACTATTTCACCAGATGGCGCCACAACGATACGATTGGATTCCTTACTTTTTTGTCCTCGGTCTCCAGTTCAAGTCCTGCTTTCTCAAGGTTGGCCTCAAACTCTCTCCTTCTCTCCTATAAATAGACGGTTGGATAGGCAGAGAGCCAGAGGCAACAAACACTCATCATGATCATGGATACCAAAAGCTTGCTCTCATGATGGTATTATGTCCGGATCCTGCCATTGCACTTGAAATTCTTACAATCACATTCTTAAACAACCAAAAGTATTAATTTAGTCTTGCTGACCACATCGTTACTGCCAAGAGTACACTACTCACACACTGCATGATTCACTGTTGTTTTTATGCTCTATACCCATGGTCTGCTTTCTTCTCACAAGAAGTCAGTCAAGATTAGTTCTTGACTGACTCTATATCTGGACCAGGGAAACCACTAAAGAGCAGTAGGGATCCACAGTTTGGTGCCCAGGGACCCAATCCAAATGTGCGGCCGGCCAGTCAGGGCCCATAACCGTCTGAAAATACAATGACTACAACAACATTAAGAGTAATGTGTTTTCTCAGTGGATCCTAATTACTTCCTAATAACCAATAATGACTTATTTGAGTCAGCAACATCACCAAACAGACAGACCAAGAGACTATCTCAGACGTATTCACTACCAACATGATAGCTAGGACTGAAAACGCCTCAAGCAACCACCGACTTCCTATCACACTTCCTTTGCATCATTCGTGCCATGGAAACATAGCATGAACTTTACACCAGTTGACATCATCAGATCATAATGCAGGAAAACAAAACCCTAAAACAGCTTATATTAGGCCTAGATGAAAGTGATGTGGTGGGTTACATAGTAGTGATATGCATTGATCCTGTTCCAAATCTCGATGAAAGGTTTAAAACATTTTTCTATATTAGTTTATTGCTACTGGCAGTTTTTTTTTTTTTATGTTGATGGGGGGGGGTGGGGTTGTCCTTGAAGAGGTCAACCGTGCAGTGATACTTCATGATAAACAAACCGTCGGACTGCGGTTACACTCACCTGTTTTTTTTCGCCGTCTTTGTCGTCTACGTAAGATAGCACAAAATCGATCCGACGCACGCCGTCCTTAAAGAACACTGTGTCCTTGTTCCGCCGTAGCTTATCAGTCTGGTGGGGAGCACATTACAATCGGGATAGTACTTAGAAAACGTAAAACGTAGAGAAGAGGGAGGCCTTTAGCTCCTAAATATAGAAAGTCTGAATCTCAAGAAAAGGCAAGTTGGTCCGAGTACTAGTCTTTGTTTTTGCCCCAGCATTACCAGCATTGCACTACAGTGCATTGGTTGTGGTGTGGGCGTGAATGGAGGGAAACATGTTTGATTTCAACATGGTGTTTTGATGGCGGGTGACTCCTTCGGTTGGTGTACTGTTCTATAAAGCATCCTTATATTTTAACTTTTTGTATTCATATTTGCTACAGATTCCCCAAGCATTTCATTAGCTTTAGTACACATGCTTTCTACTTTACAGGATGCTCCTCTATGAGGATGTTTACAGTACAGGTTTGTTTTGTTCCTTATTGCCTTCCATTCAACAACCAAAATAGACATTAGACATGTGTTTCCCTATACAAGTATAGTCTGGCTACTTTGGTAAAGGGACATTTTATTGTTGTCTATAAACAAGTTAAAAAGAGCTGCAGAACTTCTTTACATGCCAATGTGCCTCTGTTACTTGAACAGCACTGGCCTACAAAGGCAAACCGCCGAATCTACCCCAACAGTAAAACTGTTGAAAAATAAGTGTGTGGAGTGTGTGTGGTTGGTAGTTGTTTTACAGCCTCACCTGGCCCGAGTCAGACTGGTAAGACTCTGGGGCTGGGGGCAGCTGCACACCACAGGACCAGCTAAGACTTTATGTCTAGCTGGGTCCTGGTTGTCAATGGCAGCTGTCAAGGTTGCTAGGCGACAGGAGCGGCGCTTCGCGATGCAAGGGTAAGGGCGGGGAACAGCTGGCAAACAAGAAATCCTCCATAGACCAGACTGTCTCATTTGACAACGCTCTCGGTGCGGCCTTCGTGGTCTGTGAAGGAAACGCATTCGTAGACCGCAAAGGCTCCCCTGAATTGAGCCAAGGGCGTTATTTTTGTTTATTTTATTTGCAAACCCAGGCAGTGGCTTCAGACGCTCTTTAGCAACCAGTTCACACAGCTGCAACTTTCTCAGCAATTTTCTAAAACCGTTTTGTCTCGTTGTGAATCATTGATCTGAACTGGCCTTAACATTGTTCTCAAAAACGGGACAAGATTGTACCAATATACTGTCAGTAGATAAAACATATCCACAAGTTAATATTAGGTTGTAACTCAATTTTGCTAAATATTGTAGATACTTCAGTTTGCCTTTGCAGGGCAGAATACTTTTGCAGGGTGCAGTTATCTTTTAAACAGAGTGTAATGGCTCTAAAAACTGCAATTTTTCCTCTTTGACTGTTTTAGTCAGATACAGCTCAACTATGTTTGTAGTGCGCCTCAATGGCACTGACACACAGTCCTGCATCCATACTGCGAGGAACAGGAAATCAATCCAAGACAAAATGGGCTCAATCCATTTCCTCAGGGTAAAAGCCACACACCACCTTGGTACAGATGGAAATGTCCATGTCCAGGAAGATGATAGCATTACTAGAGAGGTCTCTGGTCTTGTTTGGCTCAGCAATGAGATTAGTGTTCTGGATGCTTGAAGAGCTGATCTCTTCAACTTCAGTTTTCAATCTAATCCTCTATCTTCCTGGATACAAGACAGAGACTGTGTGTGTGTGTGTGCCATTGCCAAAGTGTGTGTGTGATCCGTTCAGTGCAGTATAGTAGTAGTGATTTCTAGCCTTTCCGCCTGCTTGCTACTCTGTGCCTTCAGCCGCTGCCACTGGCTCGCCCCTCGTGTGAAAGGAGGAGCCGAGTGTGTCGGTCTCCTCAGTCCCAGTGCACAGCTACGTGGTCGCACGCGACAGCTTGCAGCTTCTGACTAAACTGCAGGGAGATCAAGGAGATGAAGCTTGCAGGCCCACTGGGGCCCACTGGGGTCACGTGTGTCACTACTGAAACAAAGCGGTTGTATCAAGAGACTTACCTCTGTGTGTCCCGGCAGTGAACCCCCGCGGTCAGACAAATAAATACCGTGGCCATTGTTTTCTTCTGTGAAAGAAGCCAACAAAAAAAGTCAGTGTCTAAAACAATGGATGAATGCACACTGAAACAACAAACCCAGACACGCACACACGCACGCACGCACGCACGCATGTACACACACACACACACACACACACACATGCTTGTGTACAGCACTTTGGTTGGAATGTTGTTCATTGGTATTTGTAATCTGTAATCAATGTTCAAAAGCCCAACGGTTTTAAAATGTACTTATGTCACTTATTGCTCCTTAAGTCTCCAATAATGTAGTGTAATCCACAGTATATTCCCAGAAAATGATCCAGTGCTGCTGATACAAATGAATGGTAGCAGAAAAAAGAAGTGAAGGCTGATTTACTGTTACAACAAATGCATCATGAAAGAAATCAGGAAGGAAAGAAAGCTGCGCAATCGCCCCATGTGCTCCCAATTAGTTCAAACCAGAGAAACAGAAACAGGGATCAAGGCAACTATTTGTGAAAAATGTCTTTGGCATGTGAAGCAAAGGTGACTCAGAGAGACAGAGAGAGAGAGAGAGAGAGAGAGAGAGAGAGTGAGAGAGAGAGAGACAGAGAGACAGAGAGAGACAGAGAGAGAGATGGTTCTTCTTATTCACCCATTCCCACATACAGAGGGAAACCAAGCAGTTCTGCAGCAGCAGGAGGCCCTGCATAGGGACTGTTCCTCTGCAGCCAGCCTTGTAACGCCCGATTTCCTGGATAACTGTGGGGGAGGCTGGACGACCATGCAGGGATCACTGGGGGGGGTGGAGTCAGGATGTAGCTGGCAGACCACAATCTCTTATTTCTCCCACCACAGGAAGAACAACCCACAGGCTTCTTCACCCATAGCCCCACCCCCATCCATGCAAGAGGACAGCCCCACCGTCAGATTGGACGCCATGCTTGTGGAGTAGCACCTCGCTGCGGAACACAAGATCCAGGGGGAGGGGCTGGATCTAGGTCCAGTGGGCGGCGTTACAGATGTGGGCGGTGGGGTAGCCCTCTCCCGGACACACACGCCAGCTTTTACCGCTGTTTTTTTATTTTATGTATTAATCCACACTTCCAGACCGTCACCGGGGCTTCAGGGTAATGTGTCCGAGGAGAGCAGCCCTCTCCCGGACACACACGCCAGCTATTACCGCTGTTTTTTTTTAACACGCTAAAATAACAACCAACTCAGAATAACGTGTTTATTTTGATTATATTATTATAGGCAGCATGGATGAAAGAATGCACAAAAAATACTTAATTAGGCCACTGCTACCCAAGCTACAGGCCTCCTAACCCGGGGACACATGCACCACACTCAGAAACCAGGTATTTTGGGGGGTCAGTCTTAGATGTGACAAACTTGTCTGACCGACGAAAAATCTCATTTAAGTATGTTCAAATTTACGTTTGTTATCGCTGCCCTACCTGCAGTGCTCCGATTAAACAACAAAAAACTCTGCGGATCACGTAACGCCGCCCGGAGCACGTAACGCCGCCCACTGGACCTAGATCCAGCCCCGGCGCATGTAACGCCGCCCACTGGACCTAGATCCAGCCCCGGAGCACGTAACGCCGCCCACTGGACCTAGATCCAACCCCAGAGCACATAACACAACCCACTGGACCTAGATCCAACCCCAGAGCACGTAACACAGCCCACTGGACCTAGATCCAGCCCCTCCCCCTGGATCTTGTGTTCCGCATCGAGGCCCACTTGGGATTTTGAGCCAATGAGGAGCTGGCTGTAAGATCCTTCATAAGACAGGAGATTCTCCACAGTGGAAAGCCGCAGCTTATAAGAATCCCTTCATTCTTCAGAGAACTGATGACACATATGGGGGGGGGGGGGGGGGGGGGTTTTTTAAAAAAAAAAAACCGGGGGGGGAGGGGGGTGGTGTTTGTGTTTTTCTCTTTTCCGTCGTTTGTTTTCTCCCTG
>JAOPJI010000030.1:9472825-9488189 GCA_027122695.1 Merluccius productus
ATACAAACATATACACACTAATACACTAATATTAGTAATAATAGGAATTCATCATTAAAATTAATAACGTGAGTGCCAAATGATGATGTCACTTGCGACAAAAATGGCGAATAATATTACTCCAATGTATTGAATCACTTGGCTCATCATGTGAATTGGCTCAATATTGCACCAATTGCCAAGATGATGCACCCATATAGAGCTCCACATTGTAAACTAAGACAGACGCATGATATAATATGTATTATAAAATGGATAGTAGGGTCCTTTATTGTGATCATTTTTAGTATTATTGCACCTGTATGCTAAAGCCTTATGCCAGCCTGTGTTGCTTGGCAACTGTTTTGCTGTCTTGAGGAACAATATTGCTTGGCGGAAGCACGATGATTTGTTTTCAATAAATGATTGCATTTTATGTTGCTGTGTTTTTTGTGAAATCTTACTAGGAAGACTATAGTAACCGTTTTATAAAAGCAATAAGCCACTTGAGGCGGTGAACAGCTAGGGGGTGTTGTTAGGCACGACATGAAGCGTCCCAGGGTGCCTCACCTTGTTGCCTTGGGAGTTGAAGTAGAGGCGGGTGACCCTGGCGTTGCCCGCCTGCCTGAAGCAGATGAGCTGCTGGGGTCTATTCCACTCAAACATCCTCACACTGCCGTCCTGCGCACCCGTCATGTCTGCACACACACACAAACATACACACACACACACACGCATACACACATCACCTTTTCAGACAATAATCTTTATTCAAAATAATAAAATGCATGCATGCATTACAGTTCAATTTAGATAATTCTAACTGTAAATGACTGAAGTGGCACTTACAATACTGATAAATGGGGTGTGATGTCATTCGTTTCACATTGTTCAAGTTCCTCTTCATTATCTGCAAAAGAAAACACTCAAAACATTAGGACTTCCCAGGTAAAAGCGAGAGTCTTGGGTACCATGCATATGTATGGATGTCTAACGCCACCCCATGATCTTTCCTCTCCTTCCAAATGGGGTAATTACAATTATTTCATTTACATATTTACATAATAGGGTCGACTGCGCTTCTATGTCTGTGGTAATCGTTTACTCGTTTGAATAATTACATCCATCGAGTCTCAAAAATCTATTTCAGAATGCAAAATTGTTGTAAGCCAAAACAATGTCAGCGAGGGGCCTAAATATATCTACACACTTGCTTTTACGTTTCAAGTGCACACACTTCCCAAGGCCACAGATGTACCCGTACAGGAGAACAATGCATTACACAACCAGAAGCAGGTGTAGGGGTGCAAGAAACACCACAAACATTACTACTTCGTAATGGCTCAATGCTAATTCAGAGCTTACATATCTGTTGAATATCCAATATCTTTCTAACTTAAAAAAACACAGTATAAGCTGAGATGTGAGATGTGTGATTTTGTTTAATACACCACCACAGCAGCGCTATGCTGCTATACATGTCAGTTTTGATGTCGGGACGTTCCCGGGGGTCGGTCATTATTGCAAAAAATGTCGAACTCCACCTACCCGCTCCAACTACTAAACATTGGCAAACAAACCTATTTTATACAGGGTTAGGCGCAGCATTGCGCAGTCATGCATTGTACTCTCAACAACAATGCATGACTGCACAAACGGCGAAGGCTTTTGACTATTTAATGATATATCCTGCTACAAAACTTTGCCAAAATATATATCAACATAATATATCACATTTTCAATATTTTTTGTAATCGTTTATGATTTGCTTGGTGACTACTTGTTTTACTCGAGTATATACCTTTGCACCCCTAGTTCCTAACTAAACACAGCCAGAACCAGTGTTGTGAGGACCGGCACCTCGCCATGCGCCATGCCCACTACATTTATCGTGTCGGCGGGTCATGGAGATCCCTGGCAGAGTGAGCGTGACGCAGATCTGTACCTTGGAGGAGCGGAGACTAACTAAACACACAGGCAGGGTCTGTATCAGACTCAGCACGCTGGCTGTTTAGTCCCCACGGATCAGTTTGGCCAGACTAACTGATAACCAGCGATACAGACCAAAATACATACTCCTCCCAAAATACACAGAGAGACAGCGAGACAGCGAGAGAGAGAGACAGAAACAGAGACAGAAAGAGGGACAGAGAAAGAGAGAGAGAGAATGCATAGCCCTTAAAAGCAGTATGTGTGTTGAATGTGTGAATAGAGCAAGAAGGAGGAAGAAGTGAATCAATCCATCTAGAAAGCATCACATATTATACAGTAAACATACATAATACAGGGGACAGATGGTAAACGAGAGAGACGGCCTGTACAGTGCAGTGGTTTCAGCGGGAGAAACTTAGAATACTTCCCCCTGTTGGCAACTACCTGTCACTACACACTCTGTGTGTTAGTGTGTATGGGTGTATGTATATTCTCTTACCACACTGGCCCCCATGCTGGTCTGCCCGCTGCCGAGCCATGGCATGGATGCAGACACGGGTATCTGCGGTGGGGCAAACGGGGAGCTGCTGCTGGCCTGGGCGATGTTGGTGTGAGACGAGCGGTAGTCCACATCGTCAGAGCTGTGTAGTAACAAAACAAACTCAATTGTCATATAAATGTAGCACCGATGACTCACTGATGCCGCTCTTAAAACGTGCACTATTGTAGCTGCAATAGTATGTGTCACATATATGTGAGGGTATAAGTATACTCGAAGAAGAAGATGATTGCACTGATCTATGCACCTGAATTAGGTTATTTTTTTGAAGTGAAAACTGAGGTTAGCGAGCCGCCGATATCAATTCCCCTATTTGTGCCTATGAGTGACCTATACCAATACCAGAATTAGTATCGCCTTAACATCACAGCACATCCACACAGCACAAGAATGAAACATAGACCCCATTAGTTTGACCTGCGGGACTCTTTGTCAAATTCCTCTCCTATCCAGGTGTATGGCTGGGCAGCCACCAGAGTGGACACATCCACCTCCTGGACGTCATGCGTGGACGCCAGCACGATCTCATTGGAGTTGGCCTGTCACAGAGAATAACGAGGTTTAAGAGGAGCGAGGATCGATTGTCACCCGTCATTGCAGTATTTCAATTCAACCGTATGGTTCTCCAAACAACGTGACATCGGCTGGATCAGTGCTAAGGGGTTTTAGCAAAAACCTGTCGAGGACCTTTTTCTTTGTGGACCTGGAAGTCTCTGGCTAGTGAGGCCGTTACCTTGTTGATGGCAAAGGCCATGATGATGTCAGACTCCTTGTGGATGATTTTAGCTTTGCCCCCTGGGTAGCCTAGATCAGCCTCCACCTGGTGACAAAAAGGGCATCAAAAACACACAGAGAGAAACGGGATGGTTACTTGGATGGATTAAATTCAGATGGACAGAACTGGTCAGCCTCACACAGTGAACATGCAGGTTAGTGGGCCAGTGTGGAACAGCCTGTCCAGGGAGTGTCCCGGCCCAAAGGGCAGATTAAAGTGCTTGTGTCCCCGCCCCCCCCCCATCCTCCAACCAAATCATCCCCCATGGACAATGGAGAAGAAGGTGAGTTAGTTAAAAAGGAAACACAGGAAGTGAGATGGTGAGGTCAAGGCGGGTCCTATTTATACAGGTCATCTGAGGTTATGGGGGCTTCCTCGGGGAGAAGTGAAGGCAAGGTGGTTTGAACCCTGAGGAATGTAGTGGAGAGGTAGTAGAGAGTGGACTTCTGCCAGAAGAGTGAGACGGAGGGACGGAGTGAGAGCAGTCACCGTTAGAGGCCATGCTGGGAAGCGGTCATCAGATGCTTGGGGTTAGAATTAATGCTGAACCTTAATCCAAACAGAAGAAGTCCTGTAACTGCCTTCAAAGACCTGGTTTTCTTCACGCGTGTGACTGTGTGATAGTGATACCCAACCCTTCCGCTCACCAGAATAAGACGGACCAGCAGACAGAAGGGTGTGTAAGACGGATGGATAGATTTGACTGATTGACAAGAGACAGACCCGGAGCTTGAGAGGGGGAGCGATGTTATAAGGAGTTCAGTCTAGACCTGCTCCATTTGAAAAGTATCCTTCTGTTATGAATTGGCGCTATACAAATAAAATTGAATTGAATTGATACTACCTTATGAGGACCGCTAGCTCCTGCAAGGCACTTTGAGTTTAGATGGTCCAAGTGGTTTTCTACACACTACACAACACAACACACACACCACAGAAGCAATATGGACGCCGCAAAAAAAACAAAAAACACACACAAAGCATAGCACAGCACAACACACATGCAAAAACACAGACACACAAACAAGTCAAATAAATATATAAATAATACAAACGCAATGAAATGTGAAATAAAAAAATGACAGTGGGTTTACAGAGCCTTTGGATTAAAAACAGATTAAAAACAGGACTGTGTGTGTCAACCAGACATGGACTCACAGGTCATGAAGAAGGGATTAACAATTATGACGTAATAAAAAATGAACGAAAACACCTTAAACTGTTCAATGGAACAGATTTGTTGATGGGTAGCCTACAGCCTACAGCGGTGGCTCAGTCACTGGAAACGATTTGTATAAGCATCTCAGACCGTACACAAGTCACTGAACAGACACTGTGCTTCGTAGACGTCTGAGGAAGTGATAGCAACAGCCATAACAACTACAGATATACATATACTGATGTATCTTACAATAAATGTTGGATCTTTTTAAAAGGGAGGCAAGGATGACACTTTGACTTTAAGATAATGTCACTAAATGTGGTGGCATAGCTCTCTCAAAACAAAACAATACAAATAAAAAATAATTGGAAGTAGAAATGCAAAACTTGTGATTGAGTTTTGACTTCTTAATTTAAAGGGGGTAAAGTTTCAAATAAATAATATTGTGAGATAACCAGATACTGCAATCTGTGCACATAGTTCAACAATGGAAACAACAGTCCTCAACGTGAAACGTGAAGAGTTTTG
This sequence comes from Merluccius productus, assembly GCA_027122695.1. Lineage (NCBI taxonomy): Eukaryota > Metazoa > Chordata > Actinopteri > Gadiformes > Merlucciidae > Merluccius > Merluccius productus. The sequence continues at coordinate 9,477,761 of JAOPJI010000030.1, forward strand.
CACATAAATGCATCAGGCATCCAGTTGAAAAAAAATAATAATTCCAACTAAAACAGTGAAATACAAGTATGAGTATCCAAACAGAAAACAAACAGAGTTGTGGAAATAGCTCTCTGACCTCACACTGCCTCCTCTTCTTGGTGAAGATGTAACGAATCAAAGTCTCCTGGAGGACTTCCTGTTTCACCAGGAAGTGCCAGAGACGCCGGGCCGGGAAGGACAAATTGTTCTTAGTTCTGAAAACAAACAAACAAATAAATAAATAAATGAATACATGTATTAATATATTTATTGTTCTATGCGAGTGTGTGAGACTATACCATTTTAATAATGTGCAGTGTGACTAAGAATGGTAAATAAGTCGCACAGTGTGCAACCTCCAATAAAGCAACGTGTGCTTCTATCAGTTGCACAACTTAGTCAACCTCGCCAGCCTCCAGCGGTACAAATATAGATTGAATCCTGGAGGCTTGTGCGGCAGCTGTCACTTTCCAAGTGCGTTTGTGCGTGCAGTTTGTTTGGTGATTGTTATGGAACTACAAATCTGAAAGGCCAATCAACTTATTTAGTGAAAACAGAACAGAAACAGAAAACAAAAATATTTCTTTCACCTTGCAACACATGATCTTGATGCCCCCCTTCTTCTCAATATATTTTGAAAATGCATGACAGGCAGTAGAGTGAGATTGTTTCAGTCTTTCAGATAATTCAACATTGATTTTTACTCATTTGTTATAGCTAAATTTACCTAAAAGAAAAAAAATAATTTTCCTAGATGCACTGGATAAGATTTGCGATGTTGAAAAGTTGTCGCAGACTCTGCAGACGGCTTTGACCACATACGTATTTGGAGCTCTGTCTGAATTATTGTACTTTACTTATTTATCTTATTTAGTAGAGTTGTAGTTTGGAAGTTGTAGAACAGATTCGGCAGCATAAATGCCACTAGCTCACTGTTTTAGCAATATTATTCTCTCTAATTTAGAATTGCGTTTAGGCGGAAGTAACATTTGCGGTTTTCATGCTTTCACTCACATCCGGTGATGGTTACAAGACAAATTTGTATCTCGTATCTACACTCGTCCAGGTGTTGTCTACCTAGATTAAAAAGACCAAGATTATGCATTTGGCCCTTATATTTGTGGAGCTACAATTGATTGATTTTGCGATACTAGCATAGTTATATAATATACAATTATATAACACATTACAAATATACAACAGGCATAAAGTATAAAAATCTCTATAAAGTATGGCTCTCTTTATTGTTGTATTGTATTTTTTTGATAGAAGGTTAATATTGCTGGCATCCGAACATATCTACATTTAGCAATGGTTGAAGTTGCATTTTTCTTTTGAAAAATAAGTGGGTATTTGGTACTATCATAAGTTTTGCTAGTGCTCCTAGATTTTTAATCCCATATCCAACGGAAACCATTTTTCGTACGTCTTTTGTGAGGCATTTGCATAAAACTGGAGGCTGGGGCAGGACATAGCTTTTCAAAAAGTGGGAGGGTTTGTCACGATGGCTAGGGTAGAGCTTCACTACAGCAGTGCTAAACAACCGATGTAAACAAACATGGAGCATAGTTGACAACAGAGTAATGTAATTGGACAAAATACTTGACAGTGCAGGCATGTGCCCTTACTACATAATACAGCCGTATACCAGAAGTAAGCATAAATACATTTTTGTGGCACAAATATAGGAAAAATACGTACATTAAATAAAAAGCTAATTTTTCATTTCAACTTTAAGGTTGGGAGCACCGGTGCACCTCGGTAAAAAAGTTAGTCTGAAGGGTTTGTGTGTTTAGGAACAGCTGCTCACTTGAAGGGAGTGTTATCTGGCTCCAGCATGGCCTTGTGGCGGAGGATGGCGGGCCCCCCTGCAGCACTGAGGTCAGTGGGGTAGGTGTTGATGTAGTTGGGAGGGGGGCCGTCGAACTTGTTCATCCTCTCCAGCAGCAGCTGCTCCCAGTTCTCCAGAGTCTTGAGCATGGCGTTGCAGAGAGGGGACGTCACGGGCAGGTCTTCAAAATTCAAGATTCAAGAACTTTATTTGTCACATACACATACAGGATTTGCAGTGAAATGAAACTGTCAATGCTTACGGGATTGTAACAGTATTTACAATAGAAAGAAAAAAATATGTGAAAAATATATAAATATGTGTTGCTATATGTATATCTATGTGTATGTGTGTGTGAATGGCAGTGTGTGGAACTAGGTCTGGAGTTATATAAAGGCATTCACAGTCATATGTGTGTGTACAAAGACTCCCAAAGTTCATAGTCAATTATAAGCATCGTTTGTGGCAGTGTGTGTGTGTATGTGTGTACATGTGTGTTTGATGTACGTGTGTAGGGTGTACGTGTGTGTGCGTCTACACGCACCTGTGAAGTCAAGGCCGGTGAGAGGGAGGAGGTTCTTGACATTGTGCAGCGACAGTTTGACCATGACCAGCCGAATCAGAGACCAGCTACAAAGAAAGACAGACGCGTGAGACAGATAGACAGATAGACAGGGGATACAGATAGACAGTGTAAGAGATTCTCCAAACTCAAGTTGCAGTTTCCAGGTCTACGGAGTCCTTTACTTCAAACAGGCCAAGACATAACGTTCAATCCTTTATTCACGGGCTCACGCAGGATACCCAAAATCACCAGCGCAGTCCCTTTGGAGTGACTGCCTGCCACGACACACACTACAGAGCTGAACTCCACAGAGCTCAACTCACCTGACTAGCTTCACAGGCCTGAACTCCACAGGGCTAACTTACTGAACTACCTCAGCTTAACTTCTTACATACAACAGTATTACAAAAAACAAGGCAAGGGCAGGGCTATCGTAGGCCCTCCCATTGTTACCTGTAAACACACCTTCTCTAGGCTATACAACACAAAAAGATGCATCCCCCGTATTTCCTATTGGGTTACTGTAATTTGAACAAGCCAAGCCAAACTGGTAACTCCCTGTCTAGGTTGAACACCAATGGGGATGTGTTACCTGGGTGAGATTAGCAGGCCGACCAGTTGGTCTGTGGGGGATTTGTTGATTGACTGATACATAAAAGGGAGGTTGATTAATGCTAAGCCCATCCCCTCTATTGTATCCTGATCAACTCATCAAGAACGGTGGGGGGTTTGAGGTGGTGGTCTGGCAGGGAGGGGGTGGTAAGAACAGAATGAAGGTGAAACCACATTAACTTGCAGGAACTAGTAAAAGTTAAAAGGCATAGAGACCAGTTGGTATGTGGAGGATCTGTTGTTGTGTTGATACAATAAAGGAGGTCATTTCATCTACTCTATTCCCAACACCTCAATTGCTTCCTGAGAGGACACATCACAGTTGTATATACTTTAAGAGGGGCCTAGTTTTAAGGCATATGATATTTTAAAGTATACTAATAAATACATTCAGCCTGTCAGAATCAACACAGCCCAGCGCAGTGTTGAGCGTGAGTGGGGACGGGGGACGGGGGCCCACCTGTAGGAGTTGGGGTCCGAGTGTTCGGTCATCTGCGTGTCTGAGAGGAAGGCGTCGTCATCGTCATCATCGTCCTCCGCAGCGCTCTCGTCCGAGTCGTACAAGGCGCCGCTGTCCGCAAGGGGCAGGAAAGGCTGAACGAGAGGAGAGAGACACAAAGAACAAAGGTGAAGAATGAGTTGGAAAAACTAAAATGTCCAAAAAAAAGTGAAAAAAAAAAAAAACAACGACAACATTTAAATACCTTGGTACTGGTATTTATACTGAATATAATTATAGTATATTATATACAAAACAATAATGCGTTGTCACAAGTGTTTTCCTTACCTTGGCCACAAAGAAGTCCCACATGCTGAGCTCGGGAGGTATGAACTTCTCCCGGTAGGTGGGCCTCTCAACGGGCACTGGTGGTGGGGTGGCCGGTGTCTCCTTGACGGGACGTCCCGGCACCAGCATCCGCATGTTGAACCTGCGCCTCTGTCTGTCCACATCCTCCACCGGGGCCTGGACTGGCACCACTGAGGGGAGGGTTGGGGGGAGGGGATTGGGTGGGGGTGGAGACGGAGCATGGGTTTAAATATCTTTCAGGCGGCAGCAGATTTTGTAACGGGTACGTTTCTGTGACACACAGCCAGTGCTGCTTTTAACACCAACTACAAACAAAAAGAGCCAAGGGGACAGGGGCGGGTCAGCCTCATCCTCAAGCAGGAAACAAGGGAGGAAACGGATACGAGAGACGGAGTCATTAATAAGAGACTTATACTAGCCATGAGCTCGGTTTGAAATGTAGTGTTGGAATAGGACAGGTCTCATGATAAACCCTAACAGATAGAGAGAGGGTCTCGAGAGACGCATAAGGAGATAAACACACAAACACAAACACACACACACACAATGCACAAACAAAACCCCACACTGCATCAAGACGAGAGACAAACACAGGGCTGTGCACAAACCTGCACCATTATCCTCGGAGGATATCTCTGGCACCACTACGATCCACCAGAACAAACCAGACAAGACACACACCAGACAGTACTGTTAGACACACAGGGCATTATGATATGGGACTCAGTAGGCCTAGATACATGACACATGACACACACATCTTCTCAACGTTGGCCAAAATGCAAAATGATCAAGTGCGTCAAGGCATGTTGTGAGTAGTAGTGCACAATGTAATGTTAAAACATCACACCATGCTAGCAGAGACTTGATATGTTACACATGTATGTGAATTACAATTACAGGTACATCGTAACATCTACACATCTGCATGTTTATGTGTGTGTGTGTGTGTGAGCACGCGTGTGTCTGTGCACACTCTGCTAGCTGCACTAGAAAGGCTGCCAAAAGATTAATTTAAGTGAGCAAATCATATTTCCAAACAATTGACTTCCGGGTATTGTATGCATGGCAGCATCATTGGAATCAAAGTTGAATCTAATCAAATCATCGAATCAGAATCATATTATTGGCCTAGTAGTTTGCACACACAAGGAATTTGCCCTGGTTCCTTGATCTCAGGACATAATACAAGATCACGTTTGTGTTTGCGTCTATGTTTGTGTCCCGGTAGACACACATACTGATAGTTTCTCCTCCATGTTTGTTAGAAACTAGCACCGGAGAAATTACAATCCAGCTCTGCTATTGGTTGCCGCTTCAGTGCCGCCACTGCTAATTTGCATGAAGGTAAAACATTTCCAACCCTCCTAATCGCCCTGGACGCGGCCGCATTTGCCGCTCAGGAATCTTTTGGTGTGACTGTACGGTAACATTTAAAGGACTGATTCTTATCAGAAAATGGCTGGCATTTAAGACCCTCTTCTGCCCTCATCTTCTTCTCCTCTAGCAGTGCTTCTCAAAAGGTCCTCCGTTTAGAAGAATTCCTGAGCACCACTTCAGGCTCCTCACAGATACGCACCCTTAATGCCACCTTCCATGTGCTTCATAAACCAGCCCGTCTTCTATGCCGATATAGGTCATTTAATATCTACGATAAGAACATCAGAGTCCAGCAGCAGCAGCAGGCTCTGGGGTTTCTGTGTCGAGGCCTGTTCATACCTGGCATTCACATGCGTCTTGGGTGATCTGTTCACAATTGGACAGCTCTAAGTACAGGTGTGAATGCATCCGAGACGCATTGAGATCCGATCGCTCAGACCAAATTCGGCGGTCGTCTGGGCTGCATGGCCAGTCTTTTAGCAGCGTCCTCTGCACAAGCTGGCTTTGTCCACGACAATTTACAAAAAAGCCCATAGAGATATATTATGAGTGCACCAAACATCTTGGGGGATTTGGTTTGCCTGGGACATGCCAAGGAATAGACCAGTCTGTATTGTTTTGATTTCCTCTTCTTCTACAACAACGCATTTGGTCTTTGCAAACGGAAAATATGTTCATGTTTGTTTTGCACACTGAGCGGAGATTTGAACTCCAACCACAAATGGTCACTCAAGACGCATTCTAACGCCAGCTGTGGACAGATGTACTTAGAGCTGTCCCCTTGTGATCGGATCAACCAAGACGCATGTTAATGCCAGGTGTGAACAGGGCCACGGTGTACCTGCTCTGGGCTCGGAGGGCAGCTCAGCCCTGCTCTCTAGGCGTGGGACAATATGCTTATCTCCCGATTCCATACTATCACCATACTTGGGTGCCGATTCGATATGTATTGCGATTTTTAAGTATTGTGATTCTACACGTATTACAATTCGAAAATTACGATTTTTGTACTGAACTTTTTTAACACCAGACCATGGGAAAAAGTCGAATCACACTTCTAGAGACTGTATATCATGAGGCATATTTCCCAAAACAATGCACATCACATTACATGCAACTGTTGATGTAGTCTACTTCTTGTATGCATTTAATGTGAAAACAATAAACATATTATTAAAAAAAAGAGAAAGAAAAATCAATTCAGGCATTAAAAAAATAAATTAAAAACTATTTAAAAAATGTTTGTGATACTTAAGTGAATCGATATTTTCCCCACCCCCACTGCTCTCTGAACAGTCAATGCTGCCGCTGCTGTTGTTCCTGGCTGGGAGGGAGGAGGAGGAGGAGGAGGAGGAGGAGGAGGGGGGGTGTGACACCACCAGGTGAGCAAACAAGACACAACAACATGGACATGCTACACACAGCAAACACAGCACACGCAGCAAACACAGACCCACCCGTAAAGGCACACACACACGCACACACAGCCGCAAACACACAAGTGCGGACACGCACGTTCTCGCCCACACACACACACACACACACGCGCAAACGCACGCACAGCATTGATGGCTCATCAGAACATCCAACACAGATGCCTGCATTTCCAGTGCACAAATAGCTTCTTTTTTGTCCGTCCATTGTCAGAATGGGGCAGCTGCATGAATAGATGGTTTCCGTCAAGCATCTGCGACAGTGCAAACCTGAATATAGATCTACATACTGAAATAGAATGACACATCATGCACAGCAGTCCTACAAACCCAGCAAGTCAACACTGTGCAGGCCATCAAATCAACAGCACTGCAATCCAGCCGCTCCGTTACTCACAGCTGGCCTCGGCGGCTGCCTCCCCAGCACTAGACCCCGGCCCCCTGGGTCTGGGGGGCGGGGGCCGCTTAGGGGGCTGGGTGACAGCGGGGGTTGGGGCAGGGGTTAGGGTGGGGCCACTCTGCTCTGGCCCTCCTGTCTCCTGAGGGTCGTCTGGCCTGGCGGCCTGAAAATCTTCCGGCACTGAGACACAGGGCACAGGGTATACTCACTACACACAAGGGGAACTACACGTACTCACACGCGCGCGCTCTTTCTCTCACACACACACACAGAAACACACACATCAGCATAATGCAGCGCAGCTCCGCCTGGAAGAGCATGGAAGTAACACTCGTCTATGTGAGCACGCAGACACACACCTGGGAACACAGGAGAAATGCATTTCTCCTTCTAGGATCACAATGGGAGAGGCTGTGGTCAGGCTGATTGACATGTGAGACGAGGAGCAGGGCGATGGAGAGCAGGGGAATGGGAGGAGAACCCATGGTGATTGGACAATTCCACGGTTAGGAAAGCAAAAGTCGGGGCAGCCAAGGTCATAGGTCGCTTATAGGGCTACATGTGGGTTGTGCCAAATACACAACCAGCTAGTTGTCCTTAAACCACCACCACCTGGACTTTTACTTTCTCAACCTGGAGGTCCAACCTCTGGTGAGCATTCTGGTGAGCAGCTTTTTAAAATCCAAGACACAAGTGATGTGCAAATGGCTAAAAACAATTTCGAAGGCAGAGAAAAGAGTAAATACAAAAAAAAAAAGAGAAACAAGAAAACAAAAAGAAAGAGAGCTTCAGTTGGACAGCGTTACCTGGTGGCGCCTCTGGCCTTTTGGGCCTGATGACGACTTTGGCCCCTCCCCCGAAGACGGCGGCCCACATGCGGTTGTTGAGCGGGTGAGCGGCCAGGCGGAAGAGCTCGTTGCTGTTGTGGGTGCCCAAGCCGTGGATGAGCAGGGCCAGGTAGACGGCCACCACCGCCTCGCACAGCAGCACGTTGAGCCTGGGCTGGTCCTCCTCCCTGGCCGACGCCACCAGCGAGATCAGGGAGGACACACCTGGGTGACGGACACATGCGGCGTGGGGTAACGGTTAGGGTTTTCACTTCCCAGCCCCCCAACGGTTCCACCTGGAGGCATCCCCAAGCCGACCTGCTCCTCAATTACCGGAATCTGATTTCACCGTAAGTCGCTTATGTCGGATAAAAGTGTCTATGCTAAATGACTAAATAGTAAGTAGTGGGAACGGCAGGGGAGCGATGCATAGTCATTAGTTGTGTGATGCATTAGTTGCTAATGCCACCACTGCATAAACCCTGATGCACATACATTTCTTAAAGGCCACAGAAAAGTCATATTGTTATTCTAATCAATTTGAACATTTTCAATACATGCAAATAAATACATAAATACATTAACACCAAGCTAATGCTACAATGGATTTAATGCACCAGCGTACATGCACACACTATGGGCAATGCCAACGTCATCATTTTCCACAGATGAGCAGGGAGAGAGTCAGAAAGCACTGAATGCATTTTCAGAGCATCATCATGATGGCCTGATAAGCCTCTGCGTTTCCCTTCCCAGAGGCGGTGAGGCTCCCATTTTAGAACACCATCTGGCCCTCCGAGTAAACACACTGTGATGCTCACACGCCAAAGCCAATGAGTTCCCTCCTTCTCTTTTGTTACAGAATACAATGTAGATAGGATTAATTTTAGTGTCACGGCATCAGTCAAATGTATGTGGGATGACGTTACCGATAAAAGTCTTAATGGCAGCGGGAGGCGTTACTGCTGTCTTTTGGTTAGTGTCATTTACAAGTGGATATATCCTGTTAGCTTCCTCTGCTTTGCAGCCGTCTGACCAATCAGAGGGCACTCTCCTCAGTGTAATGATCCCATGGCTTGAGTTACTTCACATATTAAGTTCCCTCGACAAACTGCTCGGGGACCATTATAAAGTCATTACTTCCACTGGCCAACGGCATTAGATGACCTAATCTGGAATATGGTCTTCTGATTCACGGCCAATGAGATGAAATATGAAAACGGCTCTGTAAGTGGATCTGCGCTTACAGAGCTGGCACTGCTAAACGCCGCGTGTTGAGTGTTGGTGGGGAGCGGGTGTCGTTACCTGGCCACTGTGCGGGAACAGAGCTGGGGGTGAGGTGCTCCTCGATGCTCTCGGTGCGGAGTCTCCTGCGCTCGCTGAGCAGCAGGCCCTGGTACACCATGCCTGTGAACTGGTTGGCCTCCGCCTGGCTACTGCAACACACCACACGGAGCCGGCGGAGCGGTTGAGTCCAACCCAACCCATTTTTTAAAGAGGGAAAACTCCCCCTGGGTCCCTCTGCTGCCGCTAGTTAGACATAGTGCTTCCCTACGTTCCAAAATGGAGGCTGACTTGTAACGACACAGAGACATTAGCATGGCAGCACGCGACTATTGCACATGCGACGGCTTCGCACTTTTGCACGGACTACACGCATGCTTGGTGGTGGATTGTGTTTCGGTTTGTTTAACCGATGTCTGCCAAGTATTTGTGAACATATTATAGGGCAGCTTTCTACCATTTGACTGCTCTGCAGAGGCAGACTAAATAAGAGACTGGCAGAGTGATACATGAGGCTAAAATACGGCAAAGGAAGAAGTAGAGCCAAAATGGAGAAGGATGGCAAGTCATAGAAAAAGAGATAAACAGACAAACAGGGGGAAGAGAGTGATAGAGAGGGAAATAGAGAGAGAGCGTACCTGTAACTGTGGCTGTCACAGAGGGCTTGGTAGATGCATGCAGACAGAGATGCTGCAAGCGTGTGCAGAGCAATCACCTGAAAAAAGCACATTCTTTACATTTCTCCTCAACACAGGCCTTGTATTTTAATAGCCTATATCAAGGATGCACTGCAGGACAATCCCCTATTAATAAAAATGTCCATTTCAAAAGAAAATGGACATATACTCTCCCTCTCAAGAGCGAGAGGGAGAGTATAGTGAGAGCGAGAGGGAGAGTATAGAGAATGAGAGGTCTGACCCGGTCGTCGGTGGCGCTGGGGTGTGGCGGGGCATCCATGTGGGTGATGGTTTGGAGGATGTCGTGGATGTGGTTGCTGAGGTGGAGCACGGGGTTGGCGATGACCGTTTTGGTGGGGGCTATGCTGGCCGAGAGCAGGGGCAGTGTGGTGGGCAGAGGCAGGGGAGACTGGAGCTGCTTCACTGTAGTCTCCTGCAAGAAGACACATCGTCACAACCTATTACTGTGCGTTCACATCAGAAGCGAATTGAGCGACCAAATCACCGGAAGTCATTCACTTTCTATGGGCAAGAGCGACCAAAGCGTCACAAGCGACCAACGCTACCAGCGGCAAAAGTTGAGCGACCAGA
>JAOPJI010000030.1:9680637-9688198 GCA_027122695.1 Merluccius productus
CCCGGACCAACGCTATATAAACACCGTAAAGTGTGACCTAAAAGGCCATGGCTGGCGTAATGCTTTCTCGTCACTGGGAGCGACGGCAGAGACCCAGAGACGTACAGAAGGAGGAACAGACAACAACAAAAGGGATCAGTCAGGGGGAAGAGATCCTGATATCAGCACCCATGCAGCGCAGTCGCCACCAGACACAGGCCAACACAGGGAGCCATTGTGTACCAGCGGCCCCAGCTGTGCTCCCGCTATGACAGGTCTGCAGGCCTCAATAGTGAAAGTGACACAGGCTCGGACAGACGCACTCTGACACATGGCTCCCCCCCCACCCCCCGCCTGTCTCTAGGCTCAGCCAGTGCACAACCCAAGCTCCTTGTCTGTCCTTTTTTTACATCTCGCTTTAAAGCCCCCCTATCGTCTCTCTCCCCCACCTCACCCCCGCCACAATATCACTGCTCACCAATCTCCTGCCACAATCTTTATTACTGTCAACCTCTCTCTCTTTCTCTCTATCTGTCTCTCTCTCTAAGCCCTGCCCCCCTCGCTCTGTGTGGCCGGGTGGACTGTGTGTGTGTGTGTGTGTGTGTGTGCTCTGTCTGTATTTGCTCGGGCTCCAAGTGTCTGGGTGCCTGGCAGCACTGCTATGCATCTTTCATTCTGCTGGGGGCCGGGTGACCTATATTCACCAGTCAGGCTGCAGCCGCTCCGGCCGAGATATCTCTCTCTCTCTCTCTCGCGCTCTCTCTCTCTCTCTCTCTCTCTCGCGCTCTCTCTCTCTCTCTCTCTCTCTGGGTGTGGCAGCCTGGCCAACTGTGACAATGGACTCACTCATCAGAACTCAGCAGTCCATCACCAGCACCCTCTCATGACAGTACAAAAGATGTGTGTGTTGTGTGTGTTATTTGTTTGATATAGTATATGTGGGATGTGTTTGGACTGTAAATTGTTGTGTATCAGATATTGTTGTTTGTAATTGTGTTATTGTGACCTTAATGTGCGTTTTAATGATTTCATGTTGATGAGGAAAAGTGCGTCAAAATCAGACCCGGATCAGACTCAAGGTTAAGTTAAATCCAAAACAGAAAACACACCAGAGTCTTAATGAATATTTATAATTCCAGTATTGGGGAAAGGTTCAAACTATTTAGTACTTATTCCTTTTCAATTTAGGTCAAAGCTGCTCTTGTACACCATGACCCAGTTTTAGTTGTTGTATTTATTTTTATTTTTTTACAAAGTACCATAATTACACGTTCTAATGTAGATCAGCTAATTATCAATAGCTGTATATTTGTAGCCCTATAAATAAACAGGCTGGGCACTTCAAACACTGCAGACTAATGAAGCAGCTTTCCAACACACGAATAAGTAATACAGATCTTGATAAAGCAATTACTCCCCTCAAGTCCCCTTTTTTTTAAATGTTAATTTCATATATATATATTTTGCATAGAATTAGCAATTACTGTCCCACTGATTGAGGTCAATGGGCCAACAGGGCCAATGGGAGGTGCTGTAGTTGCTGCAGCTCTACTGCTACTAACCACCAGTCACCAGGGCAGTGGATCAGGATTTGAGGGCTGTGGGTTCAATAGAGCGGGTCTGGTCAGAACTACAGAAAAATAATCAGTTGCTGCTAGAAAACCATTTTGTTGTGTGTTGTTTTGCTGGTTCAGACAGAGCTTTTCATACACATGTTTGTATATATATATATATTTTTTAAATTATTATTTTTACAACACAACACATAAAGCACATAACCAGATCCTAGCTTTACATAATTTCAATTCATTTGTACATAGGTCTGATATTGTAACATTCAGTATCACTCAAATCTTTGGTAGGTTGTCTTTTTATATTTTTGTATTGTTTGTATATTTCAATAGTGGACTAGTAAACTGTTAGCTACACACACAGATGCACACTTACACACACACACACACACACACACACACACACACACACACATGTGCGTGCACACACATGCATGCACACACACACACACACACACACACACACACACGCACAGTGCGCACATACACACATAGGTCTATCCATATGCCAACAGAGCTCAATCAGTTGCTGTTAATCCACTAAGGTTATTTACAGGGTTTCCCTTTTTAAACTAATTCTGTCTGTCTGTCTGTTTCTCTTCCTGTACCTATCTCTCTGACACATTCCTCCAACCAGCCATTTATTCCTCCACCCATCCCTAAAAAACATTGCTGTCTGCTAAGTGTATAGTGTAGTACGGGGAGCAATTTACTGTGCTTCAAATGTTGCTTTGATGCTGTTAACCAAAACAATGAAGATGAGTTACTGAATAAAATCAATCTTTGGGGCTGCCTTTCAAGTGCAAACCAAGATTTTTATTACACACAATTTCATACACAGGGTAAAAACATGGAACAGAACACATAAAATGCAATATAAAAAGCCCTCTCTGGAATACAGCCCCTTCTGTGAATGTCTGTTGCTACTCATGTATCTAGTTATCCACCGGCCTCACAGGGAGCCATGGCCTTTCCCATACCCCCAGAAAGTGACCTCTCTCTGGACTGCAGACAGGTGTCTGCCCCTTGCCACAGTGTCGAGACCTCCCGGCTCTAGACATCCCCCTCTACACCCTTAACTCACACACACGCACGCGCACACACATGCGCAAACGTGCACGCACACACTCATGCACATTGCACTGAGCCGCAGGGTGGCTTCCACATTAGGGGGGGCCCGGGTCAAGCTGTAATGTCAGGCTTCATTAACAGGCCTGGTGTCAGGGAGATTTAATTAGCAGGGCCTTAGCTCCCCTGTGTGCTGCTGCATGTCGCATGCGGAGGTTAAACACAGCAACCTGCCTCTGACATGTTATGACGGTCAGGTGCGAGCACCGCTGGGTTATAGATTGGACCCTTCAATATAGCCAGAGGACCCCCTGCCAACGCTCCACCAATTCTTTTGTTCTTTGCTTAAAGTAGCCAGGTTTTTTTGACAGCTCTCTAGTGATCAGGAAAGGCTGCATTTAGCAATTTAGTATATCTTTTTAGTTCAGCTGTGTGGGTTAGTTTGTTTGAATAAGACATTTACTTTATGGGACAACGCAAAATTTGCTTTGGGAAGAAATTAGTCACTCAAACATTGAAATATGGCATGAAAGATGTCATCAGCTAATATCGTCATTCTGTTCATTATTTCAAAACAGCTTTTAATCCAGAGCTTTGTTACTCGTTAGTATATTCTCATTCAGTTGTCATGTAAATTATGTCAATATCGCTATAAAAAAAAAATACTTGCAATTATTCAGCCAATTACTGTAAAACGAGTGAATCCAAAGTCCAGCATTGCTTAAGCAGGTGGACATGATCATATCTGTTGGTATTGCTGTATCTGACACTCCAGTTTTTACCACCTGAGCATTCTGGGTACCAACTAATCTCCATCAATCTCAGGACACAACAGCTATTAGTCTGACGGCGATTTACCTGGATATAAATGCAGGTAAATTACGCTAAATCGCCGCTTGACTGATAGCCGATGGGTTCCGAGATCGCTCAAAGGAAGTCTTTATCCGGATATCTGCTGGCTACACCGAAACCCCAGAAAAATTGGCCGTTGCCCCCGGAGGCTGGATCATCGCCGCACCGATAGCCGTTGGATTCCAAGATTGAATCTCCATAAACTCTGGTTTAATGGCATCTATTCACGGATTGAGAGCTCTGAGCTCTGGGCACTGTGGCTCGACACATGTGACGTTGCCGCCGTTGTGGTAGTGATAGTGCAGTATCGTAGTGGATGTAGGGCTGTGTTGTATTAGCTGTCTTTTAGCGGGTAACACATGGCTCTCCAGAGACAGGTTTGTCTTTGATGTCGCTGGCAGCCAGCTAGTTGGATGACTGATCAGCTGTTACCCAATTGGGGATGCGAGGCTAGCAGGGACTTAAGCTGTGCAGCCACAGGCAGATGGTGTTGTGTGCAAACACCTAATTACACACGCGCACGCGCACACAGACAGACACACACACACACACACATACATACATACCATACATACATGTGCGCACACACACAAACACACACACCTCATGAACATGGATCTAGCACATAAACTCCTACATCTCAAGAGGCTGTAGGTAAAACAGGGTAAGCAGGACTAATTAAATACACATAGCGGGGAGACACACACAAACGGAAATGCTGGTGCCAAAAATCAAACATGCATGCATCTACACGCGCACATACACACACGCACACACACACACACACACATACACACACACACACACACACACACACACACACACACACACACAAACAGATATGCATGCCTCAAGAGGCCACAGGTCCAACATGACTAATTAAACAGAGAAACAAACGGAAAATAGACAAAGCAATACACACACATACACTCACACCAACACAGTAATTGCAATAGTCCATAGTCCAGTAGACCTCACACTTATTCAATCTTCACACATTGTTAGCCGCTATTACAGACACATCCTCACTCAAACACACACAAACCCAGTAATAGTTTGGCAGCAAACTTACTGATGATTGGAGAGTCAGGTGTTGGCACACTAAGCTTTATCTGAGTCACCATCAAAGATCACCTCATGTCAGGGGTTTCCCGGTCAAAAGCTCAGGGGCTTAGCCACCTGGAGGCCAGTGACCTTTCAAACAGTGAGAAGGGCTGATAAGCTGTCTCAGTGCCTACATCCTTAGAGAGATTGTTCCCACATATATGTATGAACCCATCGGCTATCGGTCAAGCGGCGATTTAGCTTAATTTACCTGCATTTACAGTATATAAAGGTAAATCGTCGTCAGACGATAATATCTGTTGATAGCTGTTGGGTCCTAGATAAAACAAGGAGTTGTAACTTCCTATAGTATTTCAGTTATCTCTAGCTAATGTGAACAAGCAATGCCCATCATAACTGTAGCAAAATATAATGATACCATTTCTGTAATTCTTCTTAAATATATTTATTTATTTATTTTTCTCCAAAATTATTCTTCCTTTCTCAATATAACATATTTATGTATTTGTTTTTGGTAAGCAGACAACATGATACAACATAAATATTGATAAAGGATGACTATGATTGTGGAGTGTGTGTTTACAGCCTCACCTGGCCTGAGTCAGACTGATCAGACTCTGGGGCTGTGTGGGGCTGTACAGCTATCACCACACACTCAGGAGAGAGCCACTGCCATGGCAGCATGTACCATCTACTGGGCGTATACCATGTGTATTCATGCCATCACCAATAAATGCATCTTTAATCAAAATCTACCTGTGTCCTGTGCCAGAGGGCCCCAGCAAAAAGGCACTAAAGGTGGCATGTGGCAAGGAGCTACAGCCACAATGATGCTTATACATTTGCCCGTTTCCTACCACGATATCACAAATACAATATTTATTTAATCAACATGATCTATATACGCAATATATAATATAATATATATATATATATGTGTGTAGTTCTAGAGAATATTTGATCAATGGTTGTATACGTGGATAGATAAACGGATGGATGGATGGATGAGTGGATGGGTGGATGGATGGAGGAGTGAAAAGAGATTACAGAGAGCTTACAGAGACTGTAAAATGGAGCAGAATGTCGAACCTCTGGGCATAAACGCCATCAAAACACTTTCGCTGAGCTATCAAAACCAATTTCTCCCATATTGCTCGGCTGTTTTGCCACCACCAGTACAAAGAGAAGACAATATGTTGAAAAATGAAATATTGGTGCTCTCTCACCTCACCCCCATCATTATTTTTTCTTGAATCACAACAAGGGCACAACACAGGCACACCTGCTTATGTACACCTACCTTCCTTACATGCAACTCCACCTAATAAGTCCATTACTGATATTTATGACAATCTCATAAAAATGATTGTTGGTTTCTAAGCAATTTCAAGTGCATATATTGATTATGAATGGAGGGATGGATGGATATGATATATATAAGGAATAATGTTCAGCAAGCCAGTCATTATTGCGAAATAAACCCCAAAAGGGTGATGCAGGACACTGACGCAAAGTGGTGGGGTCTTGAATCACCCCGAAGGAGCATATTTCACAATAATGACCAGGCTCACTGTACATTATGCTGCTTATTACACTGCTACAAAGTTACAAAGGCTAACAAAAAATGATTTAATTGATTTAAAAATACTTTTATTGCTTCCATTTAAAAAAAAGTCTAGATTTTACAGTTGGAAATAGCTGCTCAGATATAACTGACCGTAGAATGCCATAATTGACCAATTAGAATTGAGTATTCAACAAAGCTGTGTAATATATATATATATGTAGTATGACCTAAACATAGATATTCCAGGAAGCTATCTATTAGTGTCTTTATAGAACTGGATAAAGTTATACCCAGTGGTTTACCAGTGGCTGTACCAGTGGTTGTACCAGTGGTTTACCAGTGGTTTACCAGTGGCTGTACCAGTAGTTTACCAGTGGCTGTACCAGTGGTTGTACCAGTGGTTTACCAGTGGCTGTACCAGTAGTTTACCAGTGGTTGTACCAGTGGTTGTACCAGTGGTTTACCAGTGGTTGTTACCAGTGGTTGTACCAGTGGTTGTAGCAGTGGTTGTACCAGTGGTTGTACCAGTGGTTGTACCAGTGGTTGTACCAGTGGTTTACCAGTGGTTGTTACCAGTGGTTGTACCAGTGGATTACCAGTGGTTGTTACCAGTGTGTAACGTCGCATTTACCATTGTGCAAGTCCTGCGTTTCCTCTGGTCGCGTATGTGAATGTATGAGGGAGAGTGGACAGAGCATAGTGCACAAGACTGAGTGGAGGTGCCGTGGAGGGGGAGAGGGTGAGGACTGGAGGGGGAGAGGGGGAGAGGGGGAGAGGGGCGGATGGGGAGAGGGGCGGGGCGGAGGAGTAGAGGGGAATGGCCGCCGACGCCCGAGGCGAGCCATCTCTCAAAGTTACGGCAGCGCATGACGTTTCGGTGATTAGACAGAATTAACCAACTAAACAATGTTTGGTGAGAGGTTGGGTCCTGCCATGGGCGGTTCTGGGGCTCTCTGCAGTCCATTACAAGCGGGCGGGGAGACACTGCTGGCTGAGGAGACAGACATTAATCTGAGTTTGGCTCTACAGTTGTGCCCTGTCCAAGCAGTAAGAGAGTATATAGCGAAATGTGCTCAACACAAACCAATGGACATGCTTCCTCATATCCGTTAGGCGACGGAAATGGCTGCCCTTTGAAACATTGATGAGACACATACAAGTAAATTGGTGTCAGTCGGACCTGGTTTGGTGTCATTTTGGATTATTGAACATGTGTCAGGAACAGTGAGAAAACAAATGGCATTAAAAAAAATACAGGGATGGTAATTTCCTATACTGCAGAACTGTCTTGTTCTGCATGCTAATGGTGAACAAATAATGAATAGCCTGCATGTACTTATCTCACCCATAGCTATTATTAGAATATCTGAATTAGAATACAATTGTAATAAAATTAGTACTAATGCGGTCACAATCTTTTCTTGTATAATGTATTTATGTATATATTAAAATACTTTAG
>JAOPJI010000030.1:9814581-9825755 GCA_027122695.1 Merluccius productus
ATTTTTAATCTCACGTACCCCCTGGAGTGCCTTCAAGTACCCCCAGGGGTACACGTACCCCCATTTGAGAACCACTGCACTGCACTAGTGCAAGTGTAGTAGATGGGGCCTGCAACAGACTCATAAGGTGCATATTAAAGGAGGATGACACAGCATGTACCCCCCCCCCCTCCCACCTTGCAGGCAGGGCACAGGTAATCAGAAGGAGTGGCTATTAATGATTGGGTTCTTCGGTAGACAAAAGCTTTGTCATGCTTTTTCATCTACGAATTGGCAGCGGTTATCGGTATTTGCACCAATAAACGTGCGCGTTTACAATCGTCGAGGATATTGAGAAATAGGCCTACGGAAATACAAAAAAAAAAAAAAGTTTTAGGTTATTTCCCTCCTTTACAGACAGAACGGCAATCGTTTAAATGCATTCTCTTTTTTGTGTGCGTCTTTCTTGCAGGAAAAGCAGACATGGCCATGTCAAACATCGTGGGCTCCAATGTGTTTGATATGCTGTGTCTGGGCCTGCCCTGGTTCATCAAAACGGCGTTTGTGGACACCAACAACCCCGTGGAGGTCAACAGCACCGGGCTGATCTTTATTTCCTTCACGCTTCTCCTGTCCATCGTCTTCCTCTTTGTCGCAGTCCATATCAACGGATGGAAGCTGGACTGGAAGCTGGGCATAGTGTCCCTCTTCTGCTACATCGTGTTCGCCACTCTGGCCATCCTGTATGAACTGGGAATCATCGGGAATAACCCCATCCGACTGTGCAGCGACTGATACCCGAGCCCCTCCCCCCCCCCTCACCACCCCCATCTGAACTGTGCCCATCGATACCTCATACAACCGCAAGACGCCTCCTGCTCCGTGTTATGGAGGGCTGCTGGTTACATCTCCCACAGGGAGTGGTCCTCATCATGGTACTGGTCTTGTTAAAGGTGTTTTCTGAGACTCTCAAGAACCAGCTTCTGGTTTTCCATGGCTCTATTTATAATAATGTTTATTAACCTGAGCGACCAAACTCAGGAAATAAAATACATAAACTCGAGATAGAGCCTCATTATCTTTAAATGATTCTGGCCAATTGCTGGCCATCTGCAGCCCATCGTAAAAAGTCCAATGACTAAGCATTATCTAGCGTTCGATTATGTCCTCTCTTAACTGGTTCCAAATACGTCCCTGCAAGAAACATTGTGACAAACGGGAAATCAACTCATCAGATAAGAGAGATTACTAAAGATTAGGAGTCATGATAAGATAAGACATGTTTTAACCGGGTTCTACTTATCCTCCATTGTTCGCCAGTCTATTCAGTCCTAGCGTTAACGATGCCAATGTGCTATGAAGTCCTATTAAAAGTACGCCATTTTCATTTCATATTTTCAATGGAAACTATCCAAAAGGCTTTTATATACAAGTACAGTAGACAATAGGCAGACTTAAAAATTGAAAAGTTTATTTCTCCAAATAAACTACCCCAAAAAAATAAGTGGGAGGTTTACAAAACAAAAGCTTAAAAGGGGGAGAAAAAAAAACAACCAACAGCATGTGAAATGGCAGACATGAACATATGGAATTAAAAGTGTTTTTAAAACAAAACGAAAAAGATTTGGCGAGCAAGGACATGGTGTCGCTGCCACGGGAGGAGGGTGGCGCCGCCGCAGCATCTAGACGTTGCGGTCGATGCGGACGTCCACTTCTCTGCCGTTTATTTTGGTTCCGTTCATCATCCTGCAGGCCTGCTCGGCGCTCTCCGGGGAGTCGAACCTCACCGTGCCGCAGCCCTTGGACCTGCCGTTCTCCATCTTGACATCTGCGAACATCACTTGGCCTGCGGGTTCCACCAGAGACATGAAGGGATTGAAGTGCCCATTAGGCCCACAACTGAAGACTTAGCGGTTCATCAACAATTTGTGTTCAACTGCCAAAGGGGGGGGGGGTTGACATTTTGTTTACTAAATATAAAAGACAGGCATTAAATAAGCGGCTTATATTCCATGACAACACCTACCACAGTGGCTGAAACTCTCTTTGAGCTTCTGCCAATTTAGGTCATAGGAGAGCTGAAAGACAAAGAAGACGAGTGTTCATGTGGATTTAGTCCAGAAATAATATACATATAGAAAAACACATTTGGGACAGTTCAGCACATTATATAAAAATTTACTTCGCCTTTACGCCTTTCGCCACACCTTTATTCACTCAATAGACATAATTATTTATATATTTGTGTGAATTGAAAGGTAAAAAAAATGTTAATAAATAAAAACAAAGTGGCGACCCAGACCCAATACACATTGTGGCAGATCTCCCGTAAGGAAGACATGTGGAAGGTCGGCCAAAGACAACTCCTGCACTTACATTCCTCACAAATATCACACAGCCTCCCTTGGCGCCAGAGACCCGGTCGGACATGGCTCCGCCCATGCCGCCGCCGCGCCCTGCGCCTCCAAAGTTCCCGAAGCCCCGGCTCATGTCCATCCCAGCCATGCCCATGCGGTTCACGCCAGAGCCCATCGCCATGTTGCCGCCCATCCCCCCACCTGCCATTCAAAAACATACAACCGTTAACACTTCACCATTTTGTTTTGTGCGACACTTCACTATTGTACCACATTCTATCTGTGAAAAGGCCACTATATAGCAACATGTTATAAAAGTGATCTTTATTATCCATCGTTTATCACATAATATGCCATGTTAAAGTCCATTGCATCGCAACAGGTATCACAGCACTAAGATTAGACATGACTAAATACTAAATAGTTTAAAGACAACAGAAGTGGTGGAAACAGTGCTCAGACAGCAGGTGAAGTGCAGCACCTAATTACAAGCATGCAAGCAGCAAGACACGGCCACCTGCGCTGCTCCAGTGATTTGCATTGAACCCTAGGGATCTACATTTGCTTTCTGGTAGCTATGGTAACATCTGAGGATGAATATATGCATTTGAACATGCCCATCTGAATGAAGCACTCATCAGTTCATCAGTTACCTTTTAATTGTGTGACGTCTGTTGCCTTTAGCACATTTGGCTAAATCTACAGCCTGTTAATTATTTAAAAACAAAAGGCAATCAAAAAGATTGTGAATGGCAACAGCTATGGGCGTCAGTAGCATGTATCCACTTTTGAGTCTCATTAGGTAGGCTGAACTGATGATTAATAAAAGGGAAATGGGGAAAGAGAGGACCCAGGGATGGGGAGAAGGGATGGAATGAGAGATGTACCTATTCCAGTGCTCATGTGACCCATGCCAGCATTCCCCATGCCTCCACCATAACCACCTGCTGAGGAGAGAACATGCCGGCATGCAGCCAGTTAGAACGCAGCACAACAGAACAAGCATCCAATTACAATCGGCCGCTAGAGAAGATGCATCCAATTAGAATAGACCGCAAAGAACAGGCGCCCAATTAGAATAGACCGCAGCAGTACTCTGAAGACAACCAGCACGTACCCATCGCTCCAAAGGAATTTCCGAACCCTTGGTTCATCTGCATGTCATTTCGTCCAAAGTCCATACCACCCATTCCTGATGGGTACATGTATACATTAGTCAAGATAAAAAAAATAAAAATACAAAATACAAATGATATAAAACATTTTTTAAGAGTTCTGTCTACAAATCTTTAGCGAGCCAAATTGAGAAGACACTTGTTGAAAATGAAATGTACATTTCCTCCCATTTTTACCTCCCATTCGGCCCATGGGCGTCATGCCATGTCCCATGTTGCCCATATTATCCATGCCCCCGAAGCCTCCACCACCACCACCACCACCCATTCCTGTGGGAGGCCAGCAACACGTGCATGATGCATCAGTTCACCTCAGCAGGAACAAGTGACAGTTTGGCGGATGCAGTTTAGAGAAAGAAACGCAGTCACAAACAAAAGCAACCATCTTACCTCCTCCGAGTCTGTTCATACCGCTGAACCCAGGACCGTCCATACCTAGGGCCAGAGAAATCAGCCTTGTTCAACATACCAGCCACAGCAGCTTGGAAACAGAAGACTAAAAAATAACTGTAGACCGGTAGAACATATGGCTCAATGGTTCAGACATTATCTCAGCTCAGTCTGTCTGTGCTATTATTGGATTCATTGAAGACCTCTAGGAACTGACCTCCCGGCCCCATGGAGCCCAAGCCTCCACCTCCACCGACAGTGTTGGCGTTGATGGGCTGCCCACCTGGTCCCAGGCCCATACCGATGCCCCCCAGACCCCCTGCAGAGAGGACGAGGAGAGAGGGAGCACAACTGATTCAGGAGCAGACGTTGGAAGCGGGGCTGCAACGATCAGTCGATTCATCGATCGACAGAAACATTTATCAAATCACATTTTTATAATGGATTAATCGTCATTCATCAATTACAAATACCAAACATTTGCTGCTTGATGCTTCAGAAATTCAGTTTGGTTCACGGATCATTATAAAATAAATACTTTAGTTTTTATTGGCTGCTTGTCAGATAAAGCAAGCACATTTAAGACCAACTTTGGACGCTGGCAACTTATGATGGCATTTGCTATACTTTAATTTATTTTCAAGACTAAACTAATCTAAATACTTATTGTTGGATTAAGAAAATAGAAGCAGATTCAAGCACATTCTTGGAACCAACTACTGAGGGCTTCTACAGCAAGTTTAGCGGGGGGGGGGGGCAATCGGTATGTGGAAAGCAGACACTGGGGATGTCAGCGTTTAACCGACATCATTTTTGACCGATTAACACCATCAGTTAAAAAACAATTTTAAAATAAATCCTCACGTAATGTTCTGTTGACATTTTTGCTGCCGTTGCACATGTCAAAATAAAATGTCAGCCCCAAATATTCAAAGTATCATTCATTAGTTTTGCATTCGAACATTATGACATTATTCTAAAACTTTCAGTTGTAGTTTAGTACACTAATCATAACTCATAATAGTCATAATTTGTTCACGTTACTGCTCACAGACTTTTATCACACTGCCTAAAACAAATCCGTGAGCATGCGCATTGGCATGCAAACAGAATTGAAACTTGTGGGCACTATTGGCAAAAAATACCTCGTCAGGGCAATTCATATGCGCTGACAGATACAGCTATGGGAGCCGTTAAAAACTTTGGAATAGAAATGATGTCAATCGCTCGCCAAGTGCCCAATTTCGGAATATACGTAGAAATAATGCCAACAATTAACCTGGGGTCTTGGCAAACCGGCTCCTTTACGATTGCCGTTACCTTTAATCAGCGAGGTTGTCATGACGTACTCTTAAGGCATTTTGTTATCATCTTTTAGCCATATACATTCACACTTTTAGCAAGTAAAAGATTTGGCTTTTTTCCTCTCAACTGAGATGATGCTTCTTGAGTGATAATCCCCACACTCGGTAGTACATTGTACCACTTTGAAAAACAGCGAGATTTGTTGTCACTGGGAGCACTTTAAACTAAGTGATAGCCTGTAGGCCTGCTAATTGTAACGAAGTGCTTTCATAGCTGATATCATTAGTTAGTGTAATAAAAGCCTTAGTAGTCATCTGTTTTATTGAATAATGCTGCGGGGCAGGGGCACATGCTCACACAGGCTTCACGTAGCCAGTCGGCACCTGACAATACTCAAACACCGCTGGATTATAACAGGTTTGGGTGTTTAACTATTCGAATAAACCTTTGGAAAGTAACGATTATCGGAAGTATGCATTCGGGGCAGCTCTCCTTTCACAATGAAAAAAAAAAATCTAATTTTTTTTTTACGGGTCATAGACTTTCGTCCATTTTTAATAGCACATTTATCCTTAGCGGTTAACGGTTAATGACCGGTTAATGAGTGTTGGTCATCAGTCAGAAAAAAAATCTGAATTAGCATCCCAGTAGATATTCAGGCCTTTTCTTTTATGAATCACAGGGAACCCAGATTGGGTCAAGAGGCCATTCTGACTGCTGTGCTCTGTGCTGCATTGCCAGATTCACCTCTATGCTTGCAGTTACTTTGTGGTTCTGTGTCCAATAGGTAATTAAGCTTTGATTCTAATGGTAGAGTGGTCAACATCGATCCTAGCTGATTACAAATGTATACTCTGTATTTTGAGTTTTGCACATGAGCCACTTATTCCATCAATTGGCATTCTTTACCAACATTTGTTGGTAAAGAATGTTATTCGTTATTATATTCTATATTATATTTAGATTTTATACATTATTTATACGTTCTCTCGGCATCCAGTGTGGGCAGCAAAGTAAGAATTTAATTGTACAGGGAAACGTGTTTCTTTACTGCACATATGACAATAAAAGCTTTGAATCTTGAATCTTGAATCTTGTTACCAGTGAGTCAAATGGTTCAACATTATCACCATTGATTGTGCCATCAGATTATTTCACTTGGTTGCATCTCTATTTTGCTACTGTGCTCAATTGGACAATAGTGTTTTTAAAGGAAATGGGTTTTATTGTCTGGATGTGCTGCACTCCTTCATTTATAGGGCACTGTGAGAACCCCCCACAGCTTATACAGTCCAGCATTCAGTGAGAACTGTATTTGGTACAGTCTGCCTTTGAAGCCATCATGGTTTCATTGCTATCTGTAAGTGTCAGACCTAATGCGGACTTACTTGGCAACTGAGGTGCTTTTTCCACTTGGCGGAAATCTTCATGCGGTAGTGACTTCTCATCCTATAATGAAGCAAGTATTTGTAAATGACAAACACATTGATGATGCACCAGTTCTTGCAGAATTAAATTATAGTGATAACCTTTATGTAGGGAGATGCAGTCATGACATCACCCATCAATCGAAGCAGTAAGGTGTCTCAGTTACTGTTACCAATTCGCCCAGGATACCAGATAAGTTTAGTTAATCATTACTTCCATTAGATATTAAATCAAATTCACTTGATTTTGTAAGGTAAAAGTAATGGATCCGATTGGTAGCGTCTTAGTTGGAATTCTGCATTTGCAGTAAATTAATGTAATCAGTGAATCCCTGGTTAAATGTGACTCGTACCATTTTGACGTGCATCTGTCTGTCAAAAAGCATCTGTCCGTTGAACATGGCTGTAAATCAATGTTAAGGAAAGAGCTTGCATTGCAGTGAGTGCATGTCTATTTGTGTTGGAATGGCTGCATGAGTGCCAACAGACTGCAGGATACATATAGCTTGCACGGCCTCCAGTGGCTGCTCAAAGGTGACCGTCCCCATGCCCCGGCTCTTGCCGTCCTTGTCCTCCTTTACGTCGGCCCGCTTCACCACACCCGCCATGGCAAACACCTCCTTCAGCTTCTTCCAGCCCACCTTGAAGTCCAGCTATGGGCAGAACCGAACACAATTACATTTGGAAATAAGGCCGTGGCAAAATGACTTCCAACCAGGGTCTGGAGACGCCACGCCGCCAGTGTCCTTACGTTGGCCACAAACACGGTGGTGCCCAGTCTGCCGGCCTGCATGGCGTTGACGATGTCCGGTGGGATGTTGAGGCTGTTGGCGAGGGAGGGGGGCAAGTTCATCCCGCCTGGGCCTCCCTCTGGCCCCCGGCCACCCGGCATCATGCCCCCCATGCGCTGCAGCACACGGCGGGCATGCTCGCCATCAGGGTCCTGGAGCACAAGGAGAGGAGACTGTCTACACGGAAACTGTTCCAAGTGTTTGGTTTTCTTCTCCGAAACCCATTTAAACAAAAAACAATCAAGCTACATTTGATAGAAATCTGCTTTGATGTACTGTAGTCTCAACTATGTTCAATAGTCCCCACCTCCTTGATGTTGAGTGGTCTACCACTCAGGTCATGCTTATTCATCGTGTCCACTGCCTTCTTCACAAACTCGTCATCTTTGAACTCCACCACACTGCAAGGGAGGCAAAGACAGCATGAGCGTCAGATGAGCCCAAGCAGGCATGGGATAGAAAGAGAACATATGGGATAGAAAGAGAACATATGGGATAGAAAGAGGATAAATGGGGGAACACCACATGTTGGTTTTACTTACCCACAACCCTAACCAGGATGCGCAGTGCCATCCAGCAGTGAAGGAGATAAACAGGACAATGTTATAATCACAGTATATAAAACAAACACTTCTCAATGGGCTTTCAAGTAGTTCCAAATCTTTACTTCACTGCGTTTGGCTGGGAGCTGGATGTGCCAGCTCAATTCTTTTCCTTAAACTTAAGGTTAAAAGGGATACATGTGTTAATATGTTAGGCAAAGCACTCAATGAAATATGAATTTGGAAGATTACCTGTTTGGTCTAGAAAAGATAATGGTGTTAGAGAAATGTTTCAAAATAGTCCATGTCACCATTCCAAACATGATTGAACTTTTTTGTTTACATTTAAGTGTGTGCACTAATAACATTACAAATACAGAAAGGTGGGAAATTTCAGTTAGAGGTTCACCATCGTATATATTGCAACAAATGAGAAATCTTTGTTGTGACCTCATGTGGCTTTAGAGCTGTAGAATAAAGCATGTTATTTTTGAATTCAAAGTTTTTCTCAGAGACGAGAAATGTGGCACTTACAAAAAACGGTAGTAATTTGAGATTTTGAGACAAGGAATCAGGGTCAATGAATAAAACAAAATCACACACTCCACATTTCCCTTTGGAAAATAGCCAAACAGACAATCTTTGAAACCAATTGAAATGACCACAACAAAAACAAGGGTGTAACCGTCAAATAAGTTAAGACTAGTTTTCCAGAATCAACAAGACTCCACCCTTTCAATATAAATATCAATCTGTAGCCAACGTTCAGGCTCGTGACACAACCCACCTCCAGTTCGGTAACTGACAGACCCAAAATAATCAATCAATTCCAATAAGAAAACTTTTTTAAAAAGGCTGCTGGGGGCATTTAAAACCTCTTGCAGCGAATCACCCACATCACTTACCCTTGACTTTCCTTCTGCATCCTTAAAGAGCTCCACGTATGTAACCTCACCAACTACATGAGACATACAAAAGGAAAAATACCAAGAGAACAAAATGGATTTAAGTCACCACATTCACGTCGCCGCTGGCCTTGGCACTACAGATGGAGAAGACCAATTCATGAGCAACATTCAGCCCAGACCAAGCCCCGACCAGACAACACCATGCCTTCCTGGGCAGGACACTGAGACACTCACAGGTCAAGGCCAAAAGAGAAACCCAGCTACAGACAACCTGGGAAACTCAACATTGATCAGTTGGTCAACAAGATTCCAGTCAGAGCAGTTTTCAACATTCATCATAAAGGTGTCCGTTCACCTTTCATCCAGGCTCTCGAAGACCCCATAGTTCAGAGGACAATGCAGATCAATCATTAATTTATGACACAACACAATTGTACAACAGTCAATACCACTACAGGTCTGAGGTTACATTTAGGAGCTGACAATACCATGAAATAAACAGATAATCTACCTTTGCTCACAGACATTTCAGTCCAAAACTAAATGGGTGTCCACCCCTAAACGTTAATTGAACCCAATAGACTGTCACACTAGACTTCTTGTCCAAATCATCTTCCCAAGTACTTCCAAAAAGGTTAGGATCATCTGACTAATGTTAGCAGCTGATCAACCTGATGAGAACGAAAGAAGAGTAGTTGAGTAAAAACGAGAAAAAGGGACCATCTTGAGCGCAGGCGTGATTACCTTTCTCACGCATCAGATCTTTAATTGCCTGCCACTTCATATCATACGGGATGTTGCTAATAAACACCCGGTTCCGCTGAGAAGCCTTCTTGTCTCCTACACCACCATTTTTGTACGGATGATGCCGATTTCCTCTTCTGTTGGCAATGGACTTGGGATCAGACTTGGGATCAGCCTTATCGCTGGACTCCTGTGTTTCCTCTTCATCTCTGTGAAAGCACACAGAGCCGTTAGGTCAGGGACGCCACATTGCTATAAGTTAATCGATAGTGCATCTAATCAATGATTCACTCGTAAGCAATGTGTACACGGACATAAGGGTACTAGGGTAGAGCACCTTTAAATGGCTACCAATAACGACAGTTAGCACACGACGTCGGGGTTTACGTGTGATTGTTAAAATGTAACGTTAGTCCTATTGTTTAAAAAAAATGTTAGACCCGGTGTTGTGTTAGCTTAATGTGGCTAACGCTGTAGTAACTATGCAGCTGAAACATGGCGGTGGCTGAAACACTGACCAGCTGGCTTATCAAAACAGAGTCATTTCATTTGGCCTATTTGCGAGTTAGCGAGGCAAATTCATTTCATTGACGCTTCCCGAATAAAACAATCAACTACCCCCGTCTCAACTACCTGACCACCACCGCTGAGGGTCAAAGCTGCGTTGCTAGCTACGTTAGCTGTGATTGGGCTAGTTGAACCGTTCTCCATCTTTAGTCAACGTTTGCTAACCCGAGGCGTAAAAAAACCAAATATTGTACTTAGTTACATTTTCACGCCGTTAGTGTTCTCCTCCATTAAATTGTCAAAGTCGGACTCGGTGGGTTCCGTTTCTTCCTCCGTCAGGAACACGCAATTAGTTAAATCCGCCATGATTTGTTTAGCATACACAACACAAGATGCTGTAGCTACGCAGTTTGAAATCTGCAGCGGCGAGCTTGTCCACCAACGCGAGATTTGGGGTCCACCAACGCGAGACTTGGGATTTGTTGCCAGCTAATTTCGCGCTCGTTTCAGGGACATTGTGACATTTGGAGAGTTGCAGCAGGTCGAAGTCCTTACCCCAGATAGCACGCATGCTCCCTGTAGCAAGGTTATTTGCAAATATCTAGTCATTAAAAATTCAATCAATCAGATGACTTTGATTGATCATACGAAGGTAACACGGATTGATAACAATACACATATATGGACACAACTTTAATACAACACACACATAGGCTTATATTTATAATATAACCACATCCGTGTAATAAAAAATATATACTTGCACCAATTAAGGCATCACTTGGTTGATTGGCATCTTTTATCTACTAAAATTGGGGAAATTATTTTGAATTCCTTGCTCCTTGTTATATTTCGGTTTTCACAATTTGTGTGACAATACTCTCTTGTCACGAACCTCAGTGATATGATTATTAAAAAACAATTAAATTCGTTATCACACAAACAAACACTCATTCACTCACCCTCTCAAACACCAACGCTCACACACACACACACACATACACACAAACACATATACACACACACGCACGCGCACACAGATGACTGCA
>JAOPJI010000030.1:9950586-9965380 GCA_027122695.1 Merluccius productus
GGGCGCCCTCGGGGCCCCGCTCCCCGGTTCCGCCTTGGCCAAGAGGTGTGGGTGTTTTCGCCTGGTAATCCCCTCCTGGGCGGGTCCCCCCCCCCCCCCCCCGATTCATTGGACCATTACCCATCACCAAAGTATTCGAGCCCTCTGCTGTCCGGCTCCTGCTTCCACACACTATACATATCATCACACGCTCCATGTCCCCCGACTGAAGCCTGTCACCTTCAGTCTCCTGGCCCCTCTTCCCCCCACCTCCCCTACCCCATCAGGGTGCATATTCTCAGGCACAACAATTCATGTGACACTCATAACTAAGTGTATATATATAGTGTATATTATATCGTGTATATATATATTAAATGAATGAGTAAATAATAATTATATTACATGGTAATGGGGAACCATAGTGTTTTTCTTTGCGTTCCAGATGAGCTTTTATACACAACAGTCTGGTATTCAATCGTCATTGTTAAATTGTGTTTTGACTCGGCGCTGTGCATAACACAACTATCTAAGAACATGACTCATGGTGATCTGATGAAATTAACTACTTACAAAACGACACCAGCATAAAACAGCTTTTCTCTATGTGGCAAGTCATATTATCAAACTTATATAAATACTTTATAAATTCAAACTCACATCTCAAGGCACTCATGGAGTCTGCACCAGATCGGTTGCCGTCTTGCCGCACAGATCCTGTGGATCAAAAATCCCTTCCATTGTTTTTTGGATGGTGAAGCTGGGGCCCGTTTGCTGGCACTAGGCCAGGGATGTAACAAGCCATGCTTTAGAAATGTCCGAGAGAGCTCAATGACCTCACAACCCTGTAGACAGGGTTCATCTTCTTTGAGGATCACCTGAGATCCTTTTGTTTCGACACACTTTATTAACCAAATATTGGAGTACTAAGGGTTTAGGTTTCCTTGTCCAAAAAGATGAAACTTGTCAAAAAGTGACTTTTTGCAGCCCTTTTGGTCAAATATACAACATTCATAAAATGCAGCCTAATTAAAATGTGGTCTCTTTATATTGGGTTTGTAGATTTGTTTTAAAGCTGGTTGAATTTGTGACACAGGGGAACTTACATGGGGTGCAAGAACCACCTGACTACGTCTTTTGGGGATGCAGCCGTGTCTTTCCTCCTACAGCCCTCCATTACGTGAGATGGAATCTAAAATACACATTTACTGTTTAGTAAATCAAAATGCATTACGTTTGCAGGTGATGCAGTGTGAATAGCTGGGCTCACAGGTGAAAACAAAGTGTTGACGGTGCAGATCGCAGACGAGCAGGACTCCTACCAGTTCGAGGTCATAGTGTGAATGATATTCGCTCTCTTCAGCAGTTCAAGACACTTGAGGATGGACTTTGCATACTTCCTCACATCTGACACTCTGGCCCCCGCTGGCCCACTTGGCAAACAGGTCAGAACTCTAAATAACGCGTTGATTACGTTCACTTCCCATGGAAAATCAGACTTACTTGCACTACCGTGCACAATGCAAGGCAGCAGCAACACTTTTATAGTGCACTTTTTAACTTGAAAAGCAAGGTTCTTCATCTAAATGTATGGATTGGAACAGTGTAGGCCTTTATTCTCTGCACATTTCCCCAATCATTTTGAAAGGTGTGCAATCTAGCAATCCAAACATCATTTTTTATCAGGAAATAATTTAGTAGGTTAGATAGACGTGTAGGCCTAGACTATTTATCCTAACTGGCGCATCAGAGAAAAAAACTATCAATGGACGATAGAACTAAAGTTGAATCAAAATAGGCCTACATAATAAACTAGGTTAATTAATGAACTACGGGCCATGTAATGACGGCAAAGAGAATGAAAATCATTGCTAAGACCATTTTCCAAAAACTAAAAAATGCAATAGGCATAGGCATGTAAGGCAGAATTTGGGACTTATAGGTGTTTAATTATCTGCCAATTCCTTAGTAAATAATTTGAAATCATTTTAATTAGCAAGCCTTCCTCATCAGTGTGTGGAATTAGCAAAAGAAAGAGAATCAAACAAGCGAGATAAGACTGAACAGCAGCGGAATGTCAGAGAAACATACCTCTTTGTTTTCTAGTGCATCATTCCTGGCAGAAAGAACACGAATCTAAGAGTTCACATTTACAATCAAACTGAAATCGTTGAGCTTTATCTCTTGATACGAGGCTTCTTCATTATGAGTGCAGCAGTTGTCACACAAACATTTAAGGATCTTTGAAGAAAAACTGAATCAGTTCTCGAACATCATTGTGCCGTGACGTCATAAGAGACAAGAGACAAGATGACATCTCAGCTCTGGCCGTGAGTGTGCGGGAGCATGTGTGGCCTACATTATATAGGCCTGTATGTATTATATATACTAGAGTATTTTGACAAAGGTTGTGTATAGACCTATACAACCATTCTAGAGTAAGCTCCAACACCAATAATAAATGGACATTCATACATAGGCCTACATTGGGACAAATAAGGCAAATGCTGAGGTCTTTGTGAATTATTAAATTATGAGGTCTTTCATTTGAAGTTCATGTAAAGTTTAATGTAGGCTACTTGCAAAGAGATAGAACAGGTACTCAAACGTAGGCCTATCCGTTGTTCAAATCTATTCATTTCGTTATCAGCTCTGACCAGAAAGGATGCCAGTTGAATTCATGGTCTACCTCTAGGTGTTGCTGTAAACCAGCCGTATTAAAGCGTGCCTCGTGCCTACAATGTTTAGTTTCAAAATCTAGTAATAAAATTAAAAATTGCCTAGTGGCAAAATGTGTATTGTTGGATTTGTGGTTGCAGTCAGCCATTGGTTCATCGAGCTGCCTGTTTCGCCCTTCGATTCATGTTAAACCCAACACCCAATCGCAGCTCAAGTGCCACCCGACTGGCCTGCCCAAATTGTTAGGGTCTTTCTCCAGGCTCTTTTGTACGACAGTGTTACAAGAGAGAAGTGGTCAACACAGGATAAGTGTCCAGCTAAGTGAGAGTTTCTGCATCAGAATATAGCCAGCCAACACAATTAATGTGTATATACTCCCTCTATGCGGTCTTATAAAGAAATATAACAAACTATCAGCTTCGCTTTTGATTCCCAGCTAGACATTTCCCATCACCAGACGATCCAAGTCCCATTAATAATCCTACTAAATGCTTAGACAAAATAAATTGCTGAATGTCCTATAATTGTTCACAACTGAACAGACAAAACAGAAATAATGGTTAAAAGGTGACACCGCTGAACCACATCACAGCCCAGACTCCCTTTCTCTCAAAGACAGTGGAAAAGGTATATAAAAAAAACAACCTATAGGTTTACCTAGATTTAAACTTCGAGGCTCACATCAACAGCATTACTAAAATGTCCTACCACCTGAAGAAGTTGGCTAACGTTAGGAGTTTCCTGACCCAAGCAGACTGAGAAAAACAGGTTAATGCGTTTGTACTAGTCAACTTAATTATTGCACCCTTTTACATCTTACAAATAAAATACCATAGAACAGCTTCAACTAATCCAGAATGCAGGGTCCCGACTCGTACAAAAAAGTCCCAGCACAACACCAGTTGTCAGAGCAGTGCATTCTGCACCCTGTAGAGAAATGGTCCTATTAAGTCTACAAGCTATAGGAAATCTAAACTGAGCATATATTTTGTAAAAGTAGATTTGATGAACCCTCTTATCCTTCCTACATTTTATAGTAGTCGCACCACCTCTAGGTATCCTAGTATCCTGTCTTACTTTGAAATACCTAATTCCGTGGAAGCAAAAATATAATTCTTCAGTAAAAAGTCTTTATTGCCAACAAGGAACAAACATTTATTAGGACTTAATATACCGGTAAATAGTTTTCTCTCCTTCGATCTCTCCTGCTTTCTGTTTAGCCTCAACACCCAACAGAGAGTCCCCATGTATAATAATATAGGTCATTTTAACATGATCAAACTAACGCTATAGTTTATTAAATATCACATGAACATTGAGCAGTTTACATTGATGCAATAAAAACAATTCTAATTGTAAAACAAAAAAGATATCTTAAGGACAATCTACGAATCACATGTCTCTGCATTTGATTTCAAAGCATTTTCTAGAATTTTCCTCTTCCATTCCTCATAGTCCTGTGCAGGCTTCTTCATACCCTCTTCTTCCTCATCCTCCTCCTTCTCCTTCTCCTTCTGTTGCTTAAGGGATGATGGCAGACAATCCTCTGGAAGAGAGTTCATCAACAATGCACACCACATGTTATAAGCGCTTAAGGATCTTAATATCTCATGTAAATTAAAAACAAATCCATGTTCTAACCAATGATAAAGAAGGTAATAGGTCCAATTTAGAAGCCAAACATACTACTATTGAATGGTTGCTTCAATTAATTAATTAAACAAAAGGAACAAATACATATTACACAACCTTTATGGGGAACTATTGTGGCTATTCTCACACTCAAGAACAGTTCTAGACACAAATGTCTTATTCATTCCACTTACATTGAATACATTAAAAACCACTGTTTTTACTCACCATCCATTGTTTCAATGTTTTCCGTTGGTTTGAGTCTTTTCGGTGCTTTTTTCGGTGGCATTTTAGTAGTAACTTTCTCTGTAGAGAGAACACCGTGAAAGTGCCACACAATGTACTCTTAGAAGACAGCATCTGCCCAAGCTACCCAACATGTTATTCAATTTGGATAATTTAGTTATAATGTAATTTTAAACACAATTATGATGAAAAAAGTTAATGTCTCTCCATTAGCTGACAAATCTCAGTATCTGCTGTGCAGATAAGGTCAGAATGTACCACAAACCACATGAATTCATTCTGATTAATTCTTAATCTTACTTCCATCCAAACTCTTTATTTACTTTTCAGCCATTTGACTTTGTTTTTACATGCTACTTATACTCTTTGATATTCTATATGTTGTTGTTTTTTTAAAACAGACTTCCTTGAGTAAAACATTCTAGAAACAATGTTCGTGGACAACGCCACCCACAACGTCAATCTGAAATGGCTAAAGGCCAAATTACACTTCTGCGTCAGCACGTATGCGAAGATCCACGAACGTCATTACTCTAACACTAACACACCCCTTTTCCCGGTCGTGGACCATAGTTGTTTGCAAAGATGTGCAGGCCTCCCAGAGTTTAGCAATGTGTTGCCTGTCTCTACAATCTCTGATTGGTTGAGCAGGGTACGGGTGTAGTGTTGTTTTGTTTTTTTACAGCCAGACACGAGAATAACATGAATGCATCTGCCGAAATCGAAACACCATTTTCAGTTGGTTGCAATACACCAACCGCTTTTCAGCAGTATATTTTAATGATTTTGCAGCATCTTTTTCACATCGATATATTGTTTTGGATACATGTATCCCAAACATGTATGTCTTGCAATTCCATTTCTGGATTTGCTCATAGGGTCATGTGCATTTGGGGTCGGAAAGGCTATACTGCCCCCTTGTGTACATGTTAACATGAGGTGGAAGTATAAATGCAGGCAGCTCTGCGGAGATCTGCGTCGAGTCACAACGTGGATCTTTGCAAACGTGCTGTATGCAGAACTGTAAACCCATCTTAACCCTTAACTTATAATACAAGGTGATTAAGAAATTCAAATGAACATTGTCAGGGATGCTTATCAACTACTTACTGCAAATTTCCTGTCCAAAACTTTGGAATTGGACAGAAAGACGATCAAAAACAGCCTTCTTGGCTCCAGATGATCCTGTCAGCTTTTTGTCAACTTTGATCTTTAGACATCTGTATGCGAAAACATTTTTGAATTGATTGAAATGCAAAAAAAACTACAAAAATAAAAAAACAAGTAAAAAAAAATCTGCTTAGTTTTCTAAAACCTGGTTTTACATCAAACAACCTATGCTTTTCCTCCAGTGTCTCCCTGAAGGGGTTCTCATTGTATGCATACGAAAACACAGACCCCATAGACCCCTGAGCCAAAGGTTACAGCCAGCCAGCCAGCCAGCCAGCCAGCCAGCCAGCCAGCCAGCCAGCCAGCCAGCCCGCCCGCCAGCCCCTGGGGAGGAGCCATGGGTTCCTCACCTCTGGGCTATACAAATAAAATGGACCAACTTAATCCACTGACCTGCAGGCAGCATAGAGAGCAGTGGTGGTGAAAAGAGGTTTAGACAAGTCCAGATCCTGTTGCTGAATGGAAGGAAGGCTTGTCTTGTACCTAAAAAAGACAGACAGAAGGGAAATGCTTAATGCATTAATAGCATAGTGTTTGAAATCTATTTATATGATTGCAAGCATGTATTTTTAATTAAATAAGTTCTGAAATGTCTGACGTGTAGGTTTAACAAAGTAAAAAAACTGCTCTCAGTTTACTACGAGTAGCTCTTTCTTCGACAGTGCTCTAGTCAAGAAGTGAGAAGAGTACACAGGTAATGTTAAACTCAAGATGTTGACTTTTGCTTACTAGCCATCTGCCATGTTACATCAAGCATATATGCTTGATTTAATAATAGAATTACATCAATCTAAATTAAGATATTTAGAGATGTAATGTGCTTATTGACCAAGTTATAAAGCCTAAACCTAAACCTATGAAACCATAGGGATGCTTATAACATTAATATTTTAAATTCATGTAATTATGGGAAAAATGTATGTTTGCTGTGAAAAGGGTCAATGAAACAAAAGTGAACAATGTGCTTCATGTCCAAAAGGTACACTTGCATCAGTACCTCGTAAATTAAAATGTCTGCTGCCAGAGAACCATGTAGTGGAGACAGCCAGACACACAAAAATGAGTGATTGAAGTTATGTGTGAGCAATATCTGAAAACATATATTCATCATGCTTCTTCCTGTGATATTCTCATGTATATAGTGGTACCATGCATAGTTATGTCATGAAACCAGGGAGAAAAATGATAAACAGCAACTGAACACACCTTTCCAGTATTTGTGCTGCTACTCGAACTGCATCCATGCAGCCATATTGAACACCCAGCTCACTAAGACCAAGGTGATGTTCCAGACCCAGCAAACACTGCATTGCCTTAAGGTTACTCTGGTATAGCGTCTTAGTTATCCCAGAGAGTCTGATGGCATATTCCTTAAGAACAAAAGAAAAAGAGATTGAACTAGCTAGTAGGGGTGGTAGAAAATATAAATACTGGTGAGCATCGCGATTCTATCTAAACCGACACCATTTTTAAAACACAATATTGATCTTTTTAACTCTAAAATGGTAAAATGTGTTAAAACCTTTAATTGAATACATTTGGGAACATTTCCCAATCTACCCATTTATGGAGCCAAATATGTATTTGTAAAACCTCCGAGAGGTTTACGCATGCATGTAATTTGGAAAGAAGTTTTGACAACATTTTCACTAAACCATTTTATTTTAAAAGTGGGGGGGGACAAATAAAAGCCATCTTTTTTTAATTCACTTTTTACTTTAGTGATACATTAATACTTGTATTCTTTGAGAATTACCGCCCCCCCTAATGCTGTCCATACTTACACGCCCAGTGCAACAACCACATTGGTTATCTTAACATGGGCGCTGGATATGCGTTTTAGCCCTGACAGTTGTAGAAATAATGCTTTTCATCAAGCTGCACATACAAAATATTGGAAAATTGCAATTAGGACATCATTATTGTGATGGGGCAGCAGTGGTGGAACTTGGGAGGATGCCTACTTTGTCGAGAGGCAACTTCATGTAGGTCGCTGCCAAATCCAGACATATCACTGCTTCGCTGGTAGATGTAACGTTGTTTAGAGCCGTGCACTTCACCTGAGACAAACGGGCGTATTCTTCTGCCTTTCTGTGAAGCAGAAAAATAAACTATTAGCCAAACAATGATCACTGAAAAGTATTCATTCACACATTTTCTCACAAAAGTAGAACAGCCAATCAAAAAATTGGAATTGTATGCAGAAGTCTATGGGTTTTCTAAGGAGCTTCTAAGGGCATGCCAACTTTACATAAAGGCACATGTACCTGTGATCCATCAATGCCTGAACCTGCCACTGAGTGTCAGCCATGGGTGCTCCGATCGATCGGCCTCTGGTCGTTATCGACCTATATTTCTTCTCTATAATTTGATCGGTGATCTTTATAAAGGCCGTTTAGAAGAACCGATCAGATGACGCAAAACACGCGAGACAATTTCTCCATTTCTCTGCTAGAATGGCTTCACCTGTCCGTTAATGTCGCACATGTTGCCTCTCAATAAATAAACAGTTGTCAATTCATGATACTTTCTCATCTCTTAATTTGAATGTGTAAGTGAACCCCTGTTTCCGCCGATTGTTGCAGCTTTCTCGAGCAATATATCGATATTATATCGATATCGTGATACGAGACTAGCGTCTTAGATTTTGGATATCGTAATATTGTTATACGGCGTAAGTGTTGTCTTTCGCCTATTGATGATGCATTCACCTCATAAATCATGACAATGCTCTCTCCTACATGAAAGTACATAAGCCGCTTTTAATAATAATTGCCCTGTGTGACTTGGTATCGGATCAAAACCAAATGTTGCAGTGTCGTAGTTGGTTGACATAGCTCTGTATAGAGCTGACATTACGTTGCAACGTTTACCAAAACATTGGCGAATCCATGAATCCGTATAGTCGACTTAAAAGTTAGTTTCACCCCGGTAGGATAACGACATACACATGGATTTAGATGCATTATAAGTTTAATGACTATCAAGTACACGATATGTTAAATAGTGACGATGCCTAAATAACACACCTTTCGTAGCCTAAAGAAGAAGCTTAAAAAGTACTCACCGAATTAATTTCGCAGAACTGATGCCCATTTTGCCAGCAAGTTTGCCAAATCTATCCATCTCCATTTAAACTGTAGTGAAAAGTGCCAGACAAGTCTAGAGTTGGAACTCACTTGAACGCATCATGGTTGAAGGTATTTTCGCGGAAAAAAATGGCAAAAAAATACCAACTCGCACGCTGATTGGCTGCTTCCGTGATTGTGTGCTGCGCGTGCGCGACTATTTTAATATGAAATACAGTTCTAATAAAACTATGATTTCGGTGTAAAACAAACGCATGAACATTCAACGTCTTGCAAAACCTTTTTTTCATTAAAAAAAACAACAACAACAACGTTTGGAAGCTATCTACAAATGTATTAACCGCATCGCTGTAGTTTATTTTTATTTCGGCAAGCGGAGCTGCTGGACGAGGTCTGTGTCACATGACAAGAAACAGTCTAGGCCACCAGTTTATCCGCTTTGACACGTCCAGCAATAATGGTAAGTGCAGTACGAGTACAATACAGTATTATAAATTGCAGTCACATAGTTTGGATTTGTGAATGCCATGAACTTGTGTCGATCTTAAGCACCAATGCCGTCCTCGTCCAGACTGCTATGCTGGTGTTTGTGTTGTGAAGGCCTAACGTGAACGCTAGCGGCTGGCTAACGCCTTAAGTTGCTATACTTGTTACCAGCAACGGTATCAAATGTCACAACGGTTACATTTGTTTAGTGAAACGGTCCAACGACTCGATCGTCTTATTCATTTCTGATACCAGTTTGCAAGATCTGAAATTGAGTTAATCTCAGCTAGCAACTGCTAACCTCTGCTGTGCGAAATGGCAATGGCACGTCAAGAGGAATACGTTAGTGGCAGTTATGTGTTGTATCGCACTACGTATCACGTACTTCTCCATACGCCTAGCACTATAGTTAGGCAAGGTTTCACCACCTTTACCGTGCTTTCTGAAATACCTTAAACCCTTTTTCTGTGTACGTTTCGATGCAGTATAACGCAGTCCAAGTCTACGCATCTTTATAGTGCTTTCTTAAACCGGAAATAGGCTTTTTTTTTTATTCCCTTCGTCGCTGCCCCCGTTTGGACCAGATTTGGACGCGATTGCGTACTTGAACGCATCTCACTTTGGGCGTAGAGCTGACATGTTTGTTTTTGTATTTTATACTGTCAGTTATACTTGGTTCCGTTAACACGACTTGGGTGTTTTTGCTCCCCACCTTTTTGCCTGGCGAATCATGCGACGGCGTAATAATGTGCACGCATCCCGGTGCTACCGTATCCTGTATATAATACTATAATGCAGTCGCGTTGCCGTGTAGAGCGTTTATTAATAATAAATATTGGGTTATGATTGTCCACATCTTTCGAGGGCAGCTCTTCTTCGACCAGGATTGCGGGTGTGTGTCTACACACCGCCCCCATCAGTTTCCGAAAAAGACGCATGTTCAATGTCGATACGCGCTCCGTGTGCCCTGGCCGCGTCCTGACGTTCACGTTCGCGTGTCGAAATGACAGAACGTGACCTCGCGAGATCACCGTTCACCTATGGCATCAAATCAAGTGTCAGAGGGTTTTAACATTTAAAAAGCCTTCAATTACATTACGCAAACAGCACTGGTAAACAATTACTGGAAAACTATGTTCCCCAAATATAAAGAGAGTGTATGCTTTTAGTTTAAAGGTCCCCTATTTTACCACCAGGTGTGATGTTGATTTCCCATTGCAAGCCATGTCAAAAACTACCCTCTAATAAAGTGGGAGTGTCCACCCAGATGCATGATGGATAGAGCAGCCTACCAGCCTACCCAGTGGACTGTATCGTATCGTACATCTGGGTGGACACTCCCACTTGTGATGTCATTAGTGGGTAGCTTTTGACATGGCTTGTAATGGGTAATCAACATCACACCTGTTGGTAAAATAGGGGACCTTTAAGTAATACATCCAAGTCATGTTTAGGATGGGCTGTACCAACGTACTAGCCTTATTTACGTTGCTAGATAGCATCTTGTCATTGAAAGGTTAGGCTTGAACACACCATAACCTCCAGGAAACATATCTCAACTTATTTAATATCCAGTGAACACTTCCTGCTAGGGGTACAAACGGATCACAAAACTCACTAGCAACCAATCGTAGCCCTCAGACATTTGGAAAGTTCAGCTGCACAGACACGTATGTCTCGGATACATTCTGGTTTTATAATATTCATACAGATGTGTGTGGGGTATGTGTAATACTGATGCGAGGTATCCAGAGAGACTGGGTGATGGGTAGCTCTATGTGTACAACTGACAGTGAGGTTAGGTTTTCCACTAGTTCCGCCTTAAAACTTAGTGATTGATGGTGATTGACTGACTTTTGGGCTTACCGGGTCAGTCCCTCCAGGATTTCATGATGGCATCAATTCAACTTGCAGCTTCATCCAATCCCCAGAAATAGGGCGAGCTCACATATTTGTCAAATCACTGCAACATTTCCACATGAAGTAACCAATCATCGCGCCTTCCTTGAGTTTGACCAATCATCACACTTCCCCACACAAAAAGGCACGTCAAACAAACTTGCGTCTTACATTCAATTACTTTTCTACTGCAGCTATTTACTCCATTAAAAGGGTTAGTTTTAGTCGTTTTATTGTGGTCCACTTTTGCTCCTCCCGCCATGGGAAAACCTTGACGCTAGCTTTGTCACATATAGGCTCCAGCAGTCCTACTATGTTACAGCAGAACTTCTGGGGGGAGACACACAGAGCCTGGGCCGGAAACCAAAATGGAAAAGGGGATGAGCTACGCATTGTTTCCTGTTTCGTTTGAGTGGCCAGTCTAAACATTGTTGATTTGAAACCTTTACAGATAATTTTTCTAAGAACATTGGTGTCCGGACAGGAGGTTTTGGCTTTTCTTCCCACCGGGAAAAGTTTACTGTTGCCGGTCGAGTTTGTGTTCATTAAAAGCCAATTACACGCTTACACATCCTTGCTTCCAGCAACCTGATCGGTCGAAACAAATATAAAGTGAAGAAAGTGAAACACCCAGATATGTGCTTGTCTGCTTATCAGACTTATCGGACGATTATTAATCTGAAGTCTGATTTGTGAGACTACATTGCATAGGATGTTAGGTCATTTCTGACATCAGTTTCCCGGACTTTCCTAACAACGCTTGGACAAAACAACAGTATTTTTTGGTTTTAATAATGTCATGTTCCAGTGTTACCTGGCTCGATAATGAAATAATTCAGTTGCTTTGGTTTCTGTAGTATAATGTGTGTCACGACGTCATTCAGATAGTTTTTACATGGTCAAAGGAAGTGTCTGGTTGATGGTTCTCTTTGACCGTTTTTAATGTTGGATTTGTAGCGCATTGAATTGGATCTGTTAAAAGGCAGAGGTGTCCCCTTATTGAAAAATAATGCACACCCTTGGAACGCTATTGACCAATCAGAATCAAGTATTCAACAAGAGTGTGGTATAAGTGCTTTTAACTCATAAAACATGTATTTGAGTTTAGAAAGAAAGAAAGCCGTTGGCGTTTAGATTCTGTTGGGTTAGGACTATAGGACCCTCTAGTGGTGCTTAGTATGCACCACTACAGGGTCCTATAGTGAGAAATGTGCCCTTATTCACTGGAAGAAAAGAAAAGATGAATAATAACTTGGACAACGTTAATAGAATAATGAATAATTTCTTGTATGTGCATGGTTTCATTGAATTAAATAGATTTAGCATTTTACATGGATGATGGCCTTTATTCATGTAAACATTTCTGGAATTTCTTTCAGCCTACTACCCAGTCTCCCCAGGATGAGCAGGAGAAGCTTCTGGATGAGGCTGTGCAGGCAGTCAAAGTCCAGTCCTTTCAGATGAAACGATGCCTGGTAGGAGGGACATGTTTTCTCATGGTTGTCTACAAAGTTGCAAAAATGTTTGAAGTGTTCCTCTTCAGCATTTCATCTCGAACCCTAATCTTGCAACCCAGAAATCCTTTTTCATCAAACTCTGTTTCTCTGACGTTCAAAGAGTATTGTAAGCATGCCTGTTTTCTGTGTGGTTTTGCCACTTAAACGACAAGCATCTAATCTCCTAGACAGAGTGGGCGGTTTTTTCTTCCCTGGCAATGGATTATTAGCCATGCCACATTTGTAGAATACCTCTGTAAATGTTATGTGACTGACCCGCAAGATCAGGTTTGTTTTCAGTTGGGTCTCTGCAGGTCCCTGCCCTTAGCAACATGATTTATTCCCATATAAATAATATAGTAAGTAAAGAAAGTGAGGTGCCCCATCGCCACACATTACAGTGCCCATCCCATCAAACATCAGAAGTCTAGAGACTACAGGAATCCAGATGCCACTGTTGCCACTGAACTTCCTGCACACATCCCTGCAGACACATTTATTCCCCTCATGTTACCTATGTCCAATTATGTAAAGTGATGGACAACCGGATCTTAAAATATCAAAGTCCGAAACGCCGTAGCTCGTGGATGTAACTTCATTCAGCTGCACCGTGTCACCCGCTTGGTTACCAAGCTCCACTCATTAAATGGGCTTGAATAGAAGGAAATTGACAGACTGAAATTATTTGAGATTGCAATGGATCTGATGGAACATCATTTTCTGATGCTTAATGCATACCTTGATAAATCTTACTAACTACATAATTACATATTTCTGATTTCCACCACTTTAATGTAAGATTATATTTGACATTATTATATGTATAACATTTACGTTTCTGCTGTTCATGGTGAATATGCCTACAGGACAAGAACAAGCTCATGGATGCTCTAAAGCATGCTTCTAACATGCTTGGAGAACTCAGGACCTCAATGCTGTCCCCCAAGAGTTACT
The DNA here is from genome assembly GCA_027122695.1 of Merluccius productus. Lineage (NCBI taxonomy): Eukaryota > Metazoa > Chordata > Actinopteri > Gadiformes > Merlucciidae > Merluccius > Merluccius productus. The sequence continues at coordinate 9,964,217 of JAOPJI010000030.1, forward strand.
ATGAGCTCTGTATCCTTTGCAATGCTACATTGTGGAAAGTGAATATTGTTTTGATTGGTGAGCCCTGTTAGGTTGAACTACTGTAGGTAGTTCAACACGCTACACATCATTGGTTATCGATTGTTAAACTGGAAAGCATTAGGATGTTTCTTTGTATTTCGTGTATGATTTTCATACTGCAAGGTCCAGGAAACCACATGTATAACGCACAGTACACATTACAGTATATGGCTATGTAATGTGAGGAATAAACAAATGTTACTGCTAGAATGTCATTTTGATTCTTTAAAATGAATAAGTTATTTATTTGTATGTATTATTGAGAAATTTGTTGCAACCCAAAATGTGTACATTGCTTACTTGCTTTTAAAAGGTCCCTAACTGTGAGTGTAGACATGGCCATCTCCGATGAGCTTCACTACTTGGAGGTCTATTTGACCGATGAGTTTGCCAAGGGCCGCAAGGTTTCTGACCTTTATGAACTGGTCCAATATGCTGGCAACATCATTCCTAGGCTGTAAGTACTCATTTCATCAACTACAACTACTCCTATAAAGTCTTGTATTAAACTCAATCTAACTTAAAGGATAACTCCAGGATTTTTCAACCAGATCAACTCAATACTGGACCAATGTCAAACATTGTTGTCTGTATTAGTCCCTGGGACCCAAAAGGAGGGGATAATAGGGTCCTGGGCCCTCATTTATCAGAGTTTGTATCATATGCATTAAAATTAGAAATTTCGGATGCATGAAAATGTTGGGATAAATCCAGCACTCTTAGGCTTGTCGTACGCACACTGGTGCGCAATTTCCCTTGATAAATACCGGTCGTTCTAAACCCTTACTGCTCGTGCCCGCTTAGCTCATTACCATATATTTATGGTCATGAATAACCATATATGGTCACAAAACATCCCCTTTAATGCCATGGGAATGCCATTTTTGAATGGAAAATCCAAAGAATGAATAAAGAAAATGAATGTATCACACAGTGAAATATGAGTTCTTGTGACAGAAGTTTAATCCAAGTAGAGGACACCTTGGTACACTCTCTGCTGTGCTCTCTTGTAAAACGAATAATGTGGCATGGGAGCGAGTGTCCCTCTACCCCACACAGTAGCCTATCAGAGGTCCCTCTCCCCCACACAGTAGCCTATCAGAG
>JAOPJI010000030.1:10315429-10328391 GCA_027122695.1 Merluccius productus
GGTTGGGGGGGCGAAGCATGGTGAAGACAGCTGAGATTCCTGTTGCACCCTGAAAAAGAGACAGGAATTAGAAACATCTACTGGTGCAGAAGGCAAACACACACACACACACACACACACACACTCATATATATATTTATATATATAACACTGGGTGTGGTGCAAACATCCATGTACATGTCCCTGGACCCCTTGGTCCCCAAACAGCTGACAAAGTCCCTGGGTGGGATGAACACACACACACCTTGCCTGACACACAGACAAACCCTTTTCTGGAATGTGCGTGTGCGTGCGTGTGCGTGCGTGTGCGCGTGTGTGGGTGCTTTAAATCATGAACGCAAACATCACTCTGTTCTCACCCCTCACTTTTTCCTCTGTTTCCACAGTCTATCTCCCTGTCTCTCCTTATCCTAGTCTCTCAACCACCTCCCCCTCTCTATTTTCCTGTTACCCCCCTCTCTCGTCATATCACAACTCTCTCCATATATCATCCTATGGTCTCTCAAACATGCCCCCCCGCCCCCTTCCCCCCTCTCTCTCTCTTTATCTCTCTTTCTCTCTCTCTGCTCATACCATCCTATGGTCCCTCGACCAACTCCCAGTCCATGACTCACGGTGCTCGCCCACCAATGATTATGTCAGCATACTATTTTTGCGCTGCTTCCGGGTTCCAGAGTAAAGTGGCTAAAATGGCAGAACTCCTAAACCGGTTCTAACTAGCAGGCACATGCATTTTGTATTTTGGACATACAATACATATTCTCATTCCTGTTTCATTACTTTGGCTTGTTTTTTTATGTGCGTCTAGGTCGTTGATGATCTAAGTTTATCTTATTGCCCACATGGCTGATAAAGCAATGTGTGTGTTTTGCGATGGGCAGTGTAATTTGCGCGACCTTCCATACACACATACACATACATCTGTCTCACTGTTGCTTGTCAGATCTGGTATGTTCACCAGTATTTATCTATTCGTACATCCTCTTTGAAGATTTGCTTACATAGTGGGATGGTGTGTGTGTGTGTGTGTGTGTGTGTGTGTGTGTGTGTGTGTGTGTGTGTTGGTGGGAGCTGAGGCGTGTCTGGTGTAGTAATGTCTAGAGTTAGAGGTGTGTGTGTGTGTGTGTGTAATGTCTAGTGTTAGAGTTCAGTGTGTCGGAGCCCACTAACCCGCCCATGACTTCCCTGCTAATCTAAATCATACGTCACCATGGTAACCCGATCTGCCAGCTCTCTTTATGCGTCCACACACAGCCCTTCCTGGACCAGGTTCTCTCACTTTCTTGCTCTCACTCTCTTTTTTCCTGGACCCGATTTTCTCACTTTTCCTCTCTCTTTCCTGGACTTTATTATCTCTCTTTCTATCTTCCTGCCGGTTAAGTTAATAATTTTTTGCAGTCTGTGCAACTTTGTGTGTGTGCTTGTATGTGTGTGTGTGTGTGTGTGTGTGCGCGTGCGCGTGCGCGTGCGCGTGCGCGTGCGCGTGCGCATGTTCACCCAAGGGTCTGATTGAATCAGGCTAACATCATTTCTCTAATCTCATGAAGTTATTAATCTATCTGGCCCTCTGCTTAACCAATATACACACACACACACACACACACACACACACACACACACACACACACTGTTTTCTTTTTCTTTCTATTTTTTTTTTCCGCATGGGCATGGTTAACAATATGTCTAAAATGATTTGTGTCACCTCTTCTACTGTGTGTGTGTGTGTGTCTTTATGAGTGTGTGAAAGCTGTATTGTTTCAGCTGTTGGAAGCTAGAGCGACATGGTGTGGCTTTCTCTCTCTCTCTCTCTCTCTCTCTCTCTCTCTCTCTCTCTCTCTCTCTCTCTCTCTCTCTCTCTCTCCCTTCTCTCTCCCCCTCTCTCTCTCTCCCCCTATCTCTAGCACACTCTACCCCTCTCTCTCTCTCTCTCTCTCTCTGTCTCTCTCGCTCTCCCCCCCCCCCCTCTCTCTCTCTCTCTCTCTCTCTGGGTGTGACGTGGTCTCCCTGGCCCCGCCCCCATCTTCGGGCTGCTTGCCAGAGAGAGTCTTGAGGGGCTCCGCCGTGTGCTCGCGCTGCCTCCCCATACCGAAGGATAATGTCGCTTCTTTGAAAAAAAAAAAAAAAACCACACATAAAAAATTAAATTAAAAATAACTGTCCGATATCAGAAAAGAAAATAGCGTCGCGGGAATTTGTTGAAAGCGTGAGGCGGCCGACATTCATGGTTGAAATCCTGACGCGAAGGTAAGAAGGCGTTTTCTAATTTACCAATCAGCAATAAGAGGATTCGTGTTTTTTTTTTCTTTTCTTTTTTTTCTTTTTTCTCGCCTGGGGGGGGGGGGGGCCCCCCCCGCCCGGGGCGGGGGGGGGCGCCCCGCGGTGGGCATAGAGAGTGGCTCGACTCAGGCTTGGCCACCTGAAAGGAATGATCTTAAGAGTTTTTACAATAGTTACGGAGATTGCTGTCTGAAGATAAGATACGAGATATAACACTATACCCTGACACCATATACAGAAAATAGCTCTATATATACACAAAGAGTAGTAGTGGACATATTTGAACAAATCTATCTAGAAAGGTTCTGGAAGCTCTGAGATCAGCTGGTTGGTGTGTTGTTTTATATCGTACCAGACTTCAGGTAGACCTAGCAGAGAGGGGCAGAGAGAGAGAGAGAGAGAGAGACAGAGAGAGAGAGAGAGAGAGGTCCTGATTGAAATTGTTTTCTTCTGCCCAGCGAGCCCCGTGATTGGACTGATCTCCATGCAAATGAGCAGTCCCAGTCTTCCAGTGGAATGGAAATAGAAAAGCCTGATTAATAAGTGAGCTGATCAGCATTGTTTAAAACTGATGCAGAGTCGCAAATACCAACATTTGATTGGCCTAATGGTGCTGCAATCAACACATGGCTGCGCTATTCCTGGCCCAGAGCCATATGAAGATAGAGTTGTGTCAATGGAGGGTCAAAAAGCTAGACGGTCTCGTGGTTTATGTAGCTTCAGATAGATCCAAGTGGGTCATTTGAATGAGTGGAAATTGCGCATCACTTTGCAGATTTACTATGAAAACAGCGACGTTTGGTAACTAGTAAAAGTAATGCAAATTGATGCAAGATTAATTGAGTATTGCAAACTGACCTGCTTGTCAGTAGTATTTAATATTGATATGATTACGGTATAATACGATAAATACTAGCTGAAATTAGAAGATTAAAGTGACATGTTGAATGGTTAGCCAACATTGTGCTGCTTAATAGAAGACCTTCTGCCATTCAAAAGGTACAAATTGAATATCAATCCATCCAGACCAAGCCATAGATTCTCCAAGGGCTCTGAATCCACCAACAACAATAAGAAGCACACATGATGTTCAATGTGTTGCAATTGAAAGCTTCTTGTGGGCAGTCTATTCAATTTATGACCTCCGCTGTAAAAGCATTCCATTGACGTACAACAAAGAAAATCCTAATCATCTCAGGTCTCAAAAGGTTAGGCCCTAATTGAGGTGCATTAATCAATGCACATAGAGAAGATGTAGGCTACATACAAATATGTACCCCATTTACTCTATGGTAAGCTGGTCTGCTATGACATGAGTATACAGGGTGACACAGAGGCTATAGAATAGACCTAGAAGAGGGGATAAGTCAAGGATAAGTACCCACCTTATTTGAGGCTAACATGAGTAGAATAAGTAACTTACAAGACTAGGGGTGTAATGGCATGCTTTGTTTTTACCCACCCCCCAGATCCCGAATCAATAATTCATCTATACTACATTTTCATTTTCGATATGCATATTCATATGCATATTCACTAAGCATAGCAATGCAGTGGTGAGTTAGTATGGCTTTTTGTGTGCAGGTTACTGGGCTATGGATGCTATTCTATTGATCTTCATTGATGTTAGTAAGCCTAAAGTCAGTTCTTACTTACTAGGCGTGTGACTAACTGGGCTGTGGATAAATTCTATTGACTATAGAAGTAACTAACAATGCCTTATTTCACATTTTATTATAGTAACAGTTTCATAACATATAGAAGCAGTGTCACTCAAACCCTTTCACGATTGAGCTGACTCAGTTGTGCTTACGCATGAACATTCATTTACTCAGTTTGTATTCTTAATCTGTAAGCAAATAAGCAATGGACATATTGACCATATAATGAAGCTTTAATAAACTTAAACTTCAATAGTGTTTCAATATCTTGGTCTATGGTCATTGCTTAGTCTTGTTCTGGGACCCAGCCCCCACCAAGCCTTAAATTCCACCACGGTTGGCTGTCCTTGGATGCACCAAATGCTCCGAAGATTGCGTCATGATGTGCTGCTTCCCTGCTGAAAGACAAGGTAGAAATGGGTGATGCAAGTGAGCAGGAGTAATCTGACCATCACATTGACACACACAACTACAATAACAAATTACCTTTGAGAGGAAATGGCTTGAGGATTTTCAATGGAAGCCTTGTTCAGTCTCGAAATCGTCACATCATGTTATCAATACATCCTCATTTCACCATCAACCGACAACAACATAGTAATCTTCAATGCCTAAGTAACAAATAGGCTTCCCACTCAAACACATGTTTAGAGGCACCTGTCTGTACGAAGGCACAACATTACATAAAAACAACGGAACAAAAAATATTGACGATATTGATTTGCTCCCTGTAACCGAGCCTTATCCATTTATGTACGTTAGCTTGTTAAAATCTACATACTTAAAATAGCGAAGAGGCTGTAAAATATATTGCTAAGTAACTGAGTTAAAATGTGATACCAAATAAACATCAAAAGTGCTGCCGTTTCACTTAACTTTGAAAAGCGCAGTTAAAACATGGCTCCTACTAGTTCCCAATGTTAGAGGAGTATTGAGCGTCTCCATGATCCGCCATTGCTGTAAAATAATTGGCCTGTTCGAGTGAACAGAGATGACGCAACTCTCTGTCTCTCTATGGCTCTGGGCTTGCCAACACTGGCAGCTAAATCCCGTCACTGAGTCTTTTTGTCATCGCTCACAGCTTAAGGTTGGCTTTGTTGTCGTTCACCTTCCAGAGTACGAAAACAACAACTTTAAAATGTCGTAAGAAACATATAGTTTCATACGACACTGCCTTGACCCAATGTTCAAGAAACATGCAATATGAAGAACAGGCTTGAGGAAACGTATTCATATAAATGCATATCTCTTTTAGGTACAAAAAGGGGCATTTGAAGTTACCAGCTACCAGCGGTTTTCCAGATCAACTCAATGAATCTTCAATGAACACTCCTCTCCTCCCATCTCCTCCATCTCTCGTCCCTAATGACACACCGCCTCCCCTCGCCTCCCCTCCGCAATCTCATTTAGGGAATTCATCTTGCTGTCACCCCGGCGGTGCATGTCATTATGCTGCACGCTCCCCTCGCCGGCCACCCAGGGTTTCTGCCCTGGATTCTGGCACCGCCAGTCTAGCAGGGGGTTAGTAGAATGAAAAGAGTTGGCTAGTAGAAACTTAGCATCAAGTTAGGTAGCAGAGAGTTAGCATAGAGTCATCTACCTAATGTCATTTCTAGACATTTAACATATCTGTTACACGTTTTTTCAAGTATCCACATATTAATTTAAGCACAAACATGTTGAAGAGACCAAACTGCTTTGCACGCTGTGGGAACCAACGCATTGAGGCCTCCATTTGTCCATGGAAATAGAGGAAATAGAGTATATATAATATAGAAATAGATATACTGTGTATAACGTGCAAGATTCATAATTTCTGACACTTTCCCACATCCGGCCAGAATGTGAAGATGTGATATTAGTGGAGCTGAAGCTGGATGGATCAGATCCCGTGGCGTTGGGAGATTGGACCCAACGCACCGCTGGGATCTGGGTCGACTAAATGAGCCACGACATGAGGCTGATTATCTGGAGAGGTAGCAGTCCAAGAAAATAGATTAAGTACCCTGCTCTGCAGTGTGATGGTGGCTGGGGACAGCTAGGTGCCGGTGGTTATGCTGTAGCCCAAGGCTAATGTCAGCAGAACACCTACAGCCCTACAGCGCTCACATCATCACATCCGCAACCCTTAAAACACCCTCAGCTAAAAAGGTACGAAGTCGCTCATTACACGATTGAAATGGATTCATAAGTAGAAGTAGGCTATGCATCATCATTCATCCAGAATTTCCTGTTCGGCATTCATTTTGATCTTATCTTGTCCTCAATGTATATTTTTGATGTCAAAGTATGAAAAGATGTACTTTTTGACACAACACTACTTACAGGTGTTCCCAGTTGTTACTGTTGGTTGTTTCAAATGGGGAAAACATAGAGTAAAAAATAATACACTGTCATTTCAAATAAATCAAACATAAAAATGTTGTAATGTAGTGGAATTCGTGTTTATAAAATATAGAATAAGAACATAATATAGATTTGAGTTATTTAAATACAAAGAGCTCGAAATTGTACAGTAGTTAAAAGAAAGAAAGGTACTAGCTAACCTCCTACCTGACGGTTAACTAAATAAAATATTCCTTAACATATGACCTAATGATTACCAAGTGGTTTAATAAAGATGTGTCCATGAATACTCATGCAGTAATTTCCTCGCCGCATATTTCCAAACTTAAAGATTGAAGCCATTTGGAGGAAAAATAAGTTCTACTCATATGCTCTCAATTTCAATTCCACCATATATTTAAACTTTCTAAAAATATGTAAGATATATTTACAATGTAAAACAATAAAAGTGACCATAGGCATGTATGAAATGTCGTCTGCCAACATTCTCCAGGTTTTATGTCTTAATATAACGACCTTATTAACATTAACCCTTTCCAAGCAAACACATTTGTACCTCAATAGAGACGACTCCTTAATGACAACGTATATATTGCCTTGTGCTTGGTGACTGGGCCGGACATTTAAACAGCTCCTGAACCACAAAGCTCTGGTTTGTGGCTAAGTGTCTGGCTGGGGATGCCCAGGTATGGAGCTCTAGTTTGGGCTGGATGTGCGGCCAGGGATGCTCAGCTATGGAGCTCTAGTTTGGGCTGGATGAGCTGCCAGGGATGCCCAGCTATGGAGCTCTAGTTTGGGCTGGATGTGCGGCCAGGCATACCCAGCTATGGAGCTCTAGTTTGGGCTGGATGTGCGGCCAGGGATGCCCAGCTATGGAGCTCTAGTTTGGGCTGGATGTGCGGCCAGGGATACCCAGCTATGGAGCTCTAGTTTGGGCTGGATGTGTGGCCAGGGATGCCCAGCTATGGAGCTCTAGTTTGGGCTGGATGTGTGGCCAGGGATGCCCAGCTCTGGAGATCTGGTTTAGGGTGGATGTCTGGCTAGAGATGCCCAGGTATAGAGCTCTGGTTTGGGGTGGATGTCTGGCTAGAGATGCCCAGCTCCATCCTTCTTCAAGCTATAAAGCTCCAAGCCGCATTTCAATAGTCTCATCTTCATAACACACACTGCGACACGCACCATACAATGTGTTTGCCATACAAACAAAGATGAGGATGAGAAAACTATTTTTAAATTAGAAGAAGAATACAATAAAATGTTATTTTTGATTATGAAGTGTAGGGTTGATTACATCTGATTTGTGTTTGTACCGTTGCTCTATTTAGCCATGTACCAAACTTTTTGTTTTATCCAAACAGACTACAGGTCATTAAGGAGCAGGTAGGGATTAGACAGTGAATACAGAGACAGGTCATTAAGGAGCAGGCAGGGGTTAGACAGTGGATACAGAGACAGGTCATTAAGGAGCAGGTAGGGGATAAACGGTGAATACAGAGACAGGTCATTAAGAACTAGGTAGGGGTTTGACAGTATAGAGACAGGTCATTAAGGAGCAGGTAGGGGTTAGGGGACATCTTGCTCTAGGACTGGCTACAACCTTGGCTGGAAATGTAACACCCTAACCATCTGTTTAGTCCCATTGTTCTCCTGTTGATTTAAAGTGTTCTCAGTTTGTGTGTGTGTGTGTGTGTGTGTGTGTGTTTGGTTCGTTCTCTAGTTGATGTGTTGATGAGTTTCTGATGTTTTCTCTCCTCTCCCTAGACGGTCCGCTGGGTCCACGCGGGTTGGTGGAGGCCACGGAGATGTGCACCCAGGAGTGTCTGGTCCTGGGACACTCGGACAACTGCTGGATGCCCCCCACCCTGGGGACCTATCAGCAGCCCAAGTCGCCGGTCTCTGGCTTCGGCTCCTCGCAGCGGGAGTGGGGGCCCAAGGATGCGCTCCTCAACGGACACACTCTGACCAGGTCTTGGAAGCACGAGGGCGGTCGTTCGGACCACTTCGGAGACCGCAAGATGTTTGGGAGTGGAGAGGGACACTTCACTACCGCGGGCAACATGGCGGACATCCCTCTGGCCAGTCTGAAGTCCTACCAGCCGGCCTCCTGCCCAGAGAGTCCCAAGGAGCAGCAGCTATAAGAGGAACTATCTGAACGATCTGTCTCCTTCTTGCTGGGACCACGGCACGCAGGGGAAGATTCGCACACTGGCTCCTCGTTTCACCTTTTCTTCTTCTTCTTCTTCTTCTTCTTCTTCTTCTTCTTCTTCTTCTTCTTCTTCTTCTTCTTCTTCTTCTTCTTCTTTTCTTTTCTTTTGTTTTGTTGCCTTTCTTTTAGACTTAAGTTGATGCTTCTGCGATCGCTCCCTCTCCTCTGTAGACCACTAGATTTAGCACCTCTGCTCTGCACCGTTACAGCTTAACTTTAATACAACACCAGTGGATAATTACCTTTTTTTTTATTATCAAACCTGGAAGGATTTCTTTGACTTTACTTTTTTTCTGTCCACCTCTTGTGATTTTGGACGTAATCCCGAAGGACGACCAATGTGCGGGAATGGGCAAAATGGAAAAAAAAAAGAAAAAAAAATTAAAAAGAAAAAGCGTTCCTAAAAACGTCGCTGGGTGACCAATATATCCTGATATTTGTGGTGTGGTTGTTATTGAGTTATTTGGGACTATGTTAATCAACACAAGCAACGTAACTGGGAGAAAACATCGTTAGTGGACACTCGTTTACTCTGTCTCTGTCTGTGTGTTTGTAAATAGGACCTATTAACCAATCATGTACCCGTTATAATCCGACCAATAGGACAGTGATCCTCATTATGGCTTCGTGTTACATTTATTTCACAACTCAGCTGGACCAAGATTTTTAAAAAGCGGCCAAATGTTTGTTGACCTCATCATTTCGCTAGAGTTCATTTTAAAAACCAATTTCCCCAAAAACTATATTCCACTTTCCATGTCTTTGCTTTTTTGAAGTGCGGCGACCACCGTTTGTTTTCAATATATATATGTATTCTGTAAGAAGGATGTCAGTACTCAATATTCTACATTATACAATTTAAATGGTGGAAAAGTTCCTCTAAAAACCGATTTTAAAGTGTTGAGTAAAATTCAATAGCAATATATTTGTAAATGGCTAAATGTTTTATCTAATGTTGATCTTAATACTGTATACATTTTATCGAAGGTGATTTCATCAGAGCTCAAATTATCAGTAGTACTTGCAATTTAGTTACATATATGAATATAATTTCCATACAGAATATTTTTCCATATCTAGAGAAAACAAAACGACGACAGACCCAATTCAATGTGCCTTCATGATGTTTTTTACGCTAAATTAAAATGAGGACATCCTTTCTAAAAGACAAACAGGTCATGAATGTTTGACAAATTTAAACACATCATGCAGATTTGACTAAAGACTAAATTAGCTCTGTGAAATCGAATGAAATGAACAGGCATGTGTCATCGGGTAAGAGATGCTATCATTCCTTACTTTTCCTTTTTTTCCCCCCCACAGCATGGAAGGCTAATTTACACAAGGGAATAGCATGCGACAAGTTATAGCTCTTAAAAAGAAGTGGATTATTTTGTGTCATATTTCATTTTGTCTGGAAATGATTTGTGTATTAAGAAGGCATCGTTTGTAAAGCACTTTCATGTTACCGTCACAAAAGAACCTTCTATTGGGGTGGAGTATTGGGTTTGCTTACTGCAGTATGTTTGTCGTGGGGGTGTTTGACATCACAGATATTGAAACAGTTAATCCTTGTTATTATTCTACAGGTATACGGCTACTGCAATAAATGTTTTCATTATGCTCATGCTTTATCCTTCGTCATTTAGCCAGTTTACAAACACAGTCTCTCCACTTTGTGGAATTAGTTGAAACAAATAAGGCATTCCAAGAAACCAGGACAAGATGTGTTACATCCGTTAGATGAAATATGTTCATATTATGTGGTATCAATATTCAAATAAAGAGTACCAATGACAAGAAGAACATTTTATATAATCTACAAGTAGTAGTATGTTGTAAATAAAATAAATAAATGACCGAACCAAACCCTAACCCTAACCAAACCTAGCCCGACAACCAAACCCTAACCTTACCCTAAAACCACACCCCACTTAAAATATAATTTAAAATCATTTTTAAGTAATTTCCCATGACCCCATCTGCATGTCGGGCGAACCTTGAGAACGCCTGTTGTATTTAAAACAGTCAATAAGTAAAAATAGTATTAGGTATGAAGGCACACCTGCAGGCTGTGGTGGTTGGTAAACGCTGGTGTTCAGGATCAGCTGATATTTTAGTAGCCTACACAAGGCTGCACTTCTGCTGCTTGTATCGTCCCCTCCAAAGCTGAAACCAACGATACGCCCTTTGTGTGTGTGTGTGTGTGTGTGTGTGCCTTGGATGTGTCTAACTTGAACAGTATAGAGAAGAATCGGCGCGACGGCCTCCTCTGTAACGACGGGCTGGCACCCTGACTAACCAGTGAAGTAATTAGATTCCTCTCCGTTTCTCTTCCCCTCTTGATCTGTTTATCAGCCGCACCCCAGCGGACCTGCTGCTTAACTTCCCAGTTCCCAGGCTCGCCATCGAACTGGCCGCCACGCTTCCCCGCTAATTGCCTTGGAAGTGTGAGGGGAAGCAAATTAGTGTCGCACCACAACCAAGAGAGAGAGGGGGGAAAAAGTTCCCAATCGCATTTTCTTTCATATGGCTTTGAGAATATTTCTGAGCGCGCACACAGTGGAACAGACCGACTGTTCAGTTGGGAATCAATCAGTTTTACTCTCTCTCTCTCTCTCTCTCTCTCTCTCTCGCTCTCTCTCTCTCCACCAGACAGAAATAGTGGTATTTGCATATTACGAAGGCCATATTTAAAGATAATAAGAGCTGCCATTGATCCAAGTCTTGTTTTCCAACTTCGGTGAATTAATTAAATCTCATCAAGTGAATGTATGTTTTCATGAAACCCTGAGGGGTCTCGACTCCCCCCACCCCCCACATGTTTGATTTTACTCCAAGCCGAAGAGCAAAACTCACTCCAGAAAGTTGAGGAAACCACAAGCCCAAGTCATCTAATTGCGGTAAAACATCAAGGCCAATTAATAATGTATTAAAATGATGTTATGAAGTTAAAATTATGTAAAATATTACATACATACATAATCACTATTTCAGCGCCACATTACACCTCACTGTGTTGGCTGGGCTCTCTTCTTCTACTTTAAGTATATAAAGCAAATATAAAGTAAATGTTCCTATTCCAAACCTGACCGTGAGCGAATCAGAAAGAAACACACGACTATTGTCCAAAGGACCTCAAAAGGCTCCGCTATCAAGAAAAATGAATAAAATATAATTTATTTTGTAAGTATTCACCATAATACATTTTTTTTGCACATATTTAGTTTCAGCATAGTAAGGTGTTCATTATTGCCACATTCTGTTGCACAAAGCTGTTGTTTTTTTCTCTCCAGAGGGTTTCATTGTAGTCCAAAACCTTTAGAAAACCGGTAGTATGTAAAAAATAAACCAAGGTGGCTGTTATCGTGAAATAATGTACGACGGGAGAAGTGATGGGAGTAGCCGAGGTTGCTTATCACCGCCGGAGTACATTATGTTCCGCTTTTACCACAGTTACCAACGATAAGTAGATATTACCTACTTTCATCTGTAACGTTATCGTTTTTATCGACGTAATCAGCTGAAATTTGCGTTGTGATTGTTTGTAGCGCACTGATTTGGAGCACATTGATTCGGATTGACTTAAAACTGTTCAACGGCAGATAATGCCCACCCTCGGACCGCGATTGACCAATCAGAATCAAGCATTCACAACAACAACGCTGCGTTGTAAAAACAATCTGAACCATCCAGCGGCGAAAGAGGTGCACCCGGACCACTGTGGACGGGCTTGAGTGCATCGGGACGGCCCGCCAGTCCTTCTAATACGCACTCTGCCCGCCTCGTTTCAATTACCGCACCGGGAGACGGGCGGCCAGAGAGGAGATTGAAGAGACACTCGATGGAGCCATTGACAGAACGTTCCCGGCTTGTTTGACGTAGAGCTCAGGCCCGCCAAGGATCAATGACCGCTCTCAGCTCGCGGCGGACAAGTCAATTTCTGAGCCCAGAAGAGCCTGGAACGGCCCGGAAACACACACACACAGATCCCCTCTGGACCACCAACCCCCCCCCCCCTACACACACACACTCGCACCCAGCAGAGAGCAAACACAGACACAGTGTTCCCTGTGGACAAGGAGGCCTGAGCTCTGAACGCCGTCCAGGTTGAGAGCAGGCAGACAGAGATGAGGGATTCGCTTGCGTAAGTCGGTGTGTAGTCTGTGTGTAAAGTCTGGGTGGGGGTGTAGTCTGTGTGTAAAGTCTGGGTGGGGGTGTAGTCTGTGTGTAACGTCTGGGTGGGGGTGTAGTCTGTGTGTAAGGTCGGGGTGGGGGTGTAGTCTGTGTGTAAGGTCGGGGTGGGGGTGTAGTCTGTGTTTAAAGTCTGGGTGGGGGTGTAGTCTGTGTGTAAGGTCTGGGTGGGGGTGTAGTCTGTGTGTAAGGTCTGGGTGGGGGTGTAGTCTGTGTTTAAAGTCTGGGTGGGGGTGTAGTCTGTGTTTAAAGTCTGGGTGGGGGTGTAGTCTGTGTGT
>JAOPJI010000030.1:10359663-10378107 GCA_027122695.1 Merluccius productus
ACACACACACACACACACACACACACACACACACACACACACACACACACACACACACACACACACACACACTCGCGGTCCGTTACCTGTAGTAATCCTCCTTGCAGTAGATGCTGCCGTCCTTGCTGAAGCACGTGAGCTCGGACTCCAGGTGCAGCTTGCACTCGCAGCACTTGAGACAGCGCATGTGCCACTGCTTGTCCACCGCGAGCAGGTAGTAGCGGTCCGCGATGCGGCGGCCGCAGCCCGCGCACAGGGCCACGCGCTCGCTGTTCATGCACTGCAGGGTCTGCGCGAGAGCAAAAGTTAGAAGGGACAAAGTTATGGTTGGGTTGTTTGGCTACGGTGATTTAAAAACACGGCCAAGTGTTGAATGGAGGCTATGCTATGTTGTAGCCTCTAGACGGTATTTTGGGAGGAAGAAGAAGAAAAAGTCCTATTAGGCTGTATTTGGTGATGCGTGTAGTTTCTAATAGCTTTATAATAATAATAAAAACATAATAAAACATAATAATAATAATAATGTTGTGATTTGGGCGTATAAGAATAAGGCACGCGCGCTCACGTGTACTATCTCTTTCTGTCTCTCTCTCTCTCTCGCGCGCGCGCACACACACACATACACACACACACACACACACACACATACACATACACACGCACGCACGCACGCACGCAGAGAAGAACGAGCGAAAACGTGCGAAAGCCTTTGTTTAAATTGTTCAATAATTTAGTTGGCAGCAAATAAATAAACTATCTAATTGTTCCACAATTTGTAGGAATTTTTATTGTTTATTAAAATACACTAAAATAGATGAGCTATACGTTCCAAAAATAAACAACAAATAAACGTACATTTAGCCTAATAAACGAAGGCCTACAACATAATTTCCACATTTAATAGGCCTAACTGTCATGACTCGGATATATTTCAATTGAATAATAATCCATTGATTGAGTTTTGATTTTCATTTGATTTCGTTTTTCTTGCATACAAAATGTGTGTTGGTGTTTTTCCATTATGCTGTTTTATTTTAACCGTGCACCACGTAAGTTTTTACTCCTTATTTATACTTTGCGATAATTTTTATAATATTTTAAAATATTAATTAACCAATAGCCTACTCTGTTAGACTTTGTTTTAAATGTGGGACTTAGCAATAGTCTACAAAGTCGAGTGCGCCGGTTTCCTAAAATAAAAATACAGTGATATAAGGATTTATTTTGTCAAATTATCTTTACTGACTAAAAAGTTAATAGTAGGCTTAAACTAAGAGCACGCAACAAATATACCCGAGTCGTAATTTAAAAATATAAGCTGCAATTTAGTTTGGCCAGCTTTTATTAGGCCATCCAAACTTCCAGGCCCTTTAGCTTCCCAATATTTTATCCGCCTCTGGAATTCATTAAAACAAAACCCAACAGAGCCCAACTTTTGGAGAGTTTAAAGCCGGGTTTTTTTTGGTTTTTGTGTTCAACCCCAGGACTAGACGGTGAAGTGTGTCTCTCCTCCTACCGCTTCGGTCTCCCCCATGTCGATATTGGAGCTGATGACCGCGGACTCGCTCTTGGCCCTCCGCTCCATCTCCTCCACCACGCCGTGCACCTCGCCGCCAGACAGGCCGTGGAACAGCATGGTGGCCGCCGACGGGAGGATATTGAAACTGTTCTCCTCGGATCTGCAACCCAGGATTTCCATCAGACTTTGCAACTTTAGACCGCGCAATGGCGCCGGAGGAAGAAAAAAAAACACAAAAAGAAAAACAAAATCCTTCTTCCTTTCTTGGCACAGAGATCCCAGTTCAGGAAAGAAAAAAGAAAAAAACACGCAGAAGAAACGGGCACGTGCTCTCCACACTACCGTCTCATCTGCCAATGGAAATCTTCTCGCGAATCATCATCATCATCATCAACATCATCATCATCATCATCATCATTAGGCTATTATTAATAAACTACACAGGCCCGATAAATGAATGATTGCGGGGATCTTGATTAATTGTACGACTCTCTATTCTCTGTGATTACATAGGATAATTGATCTGTAATTATGAGGCGCGTTTGCGGTCTGATTCCATGAACAACATACCGACTACTGAAGCCCGGCGGGTCTCGGTACCGATGGCTCTACGTCGGGAAATGTCAGGCAAATATTATCCTCTGACCAACAACTGTTAGAGGCTGGGCTGGCAGACGGCACTGCCCAACACACCAGAAAGAAATCTTCCGGAGTCAAATGCCGTCGAGCGAAAAATATTTCCGACAAAATCTGACATTGGAGACCCAGTAGGAGAGAGACGCATCTTGGTCACACGAAGCTGTGCTCCTCATGAAGCTCTCCTCCTTCTCCTCCTCCTTCTCCTCCGGCGCCTCCGAGTTTGCTGTCCAAGTTGCGGAATAAAGCGGCGTGGAGGATGACTGACTTCAGCACAACAAGCCTACCGCCGCCGCGTCGGGAAGAGGATAGAAACACACACACACACACACCGCATGGAGACTTTTTAAAATCCTGTAGCTGCTGTTAACTCGGTCGGACGTGGCGGTGTTGATGTTCATCAGTCAGGAGGATATATTTAGTTGGAGCTGGTCTTTGGGTGAGAGTAAAGAGGAGGAGTTGGCCGAGCCGCTGGCAGCTCCACTACTGCTTCCCCCCTCCTCTGGTCTCGGCCTGCACCCCCTTATCAACTGGGACCGCTACGTCACTCCCGGTGCTGCGTGCTCATTGGTTGTTTGGACGCGCACCGGAATACCGGCTCGTTATTTTACCGATGAGAGGCGCGCGCGCGGCGGCGGCGTCCTTCCGCGGTTACGCGCGGTGCGGGAGCGTCTCTGTGACCGTGGAGATGCTCAATAGTGGAAATGTCAACTCGGAGCCACTGAACGGAGACATATGAGAAATATGTTTTTATTATTGTCGTTTTTTTTAAATGTATGTGTAGGCCTGTTTATATGCGCTTTGACTCAAGCGATCATAAAACATCTATAACCATGTCAATCCCAAGTTAATTATTTATTATTAATAATTTCTGCAGTTTCAATAAGACAATGTGGTTTCCTAATGCCTACGATATAGTGCATAGTAGTTTTACAAATAAACCAGGGATATCTCGACAAATTACATTTAATATATGACCAGAAAAAAAAACATTTAAAACGCTTATATCTTAAAACTATAAGCCTATCCAAATAGGCCTACATATTTAACATACACACAAAATAGTCTTTCTCAAAATAATAATATCACCTAAAGAAATCAATATCGACTCTTGGAGAAAAAGCACACGCATCTTCTTATTGAAATTAAAATTGTATCCACTTCTTGTGTTCATCTCTGGCTGAAGGCCCAGCGCGTCACTGGTGCGTAAAACCTGCACTGCACTGGGGCCTCGCCTGCACCACACCTGTCCCTCTCCACCACCACCATGCAGATGCAGCCTGGCGACCACGACATCCCACCACGAGTGAGGATAATCAAAATACGGTGTCGTTATTATTTTTTATTATTTATTTATTTTTTACCGTAAAGCTTTTTATATTATATTCTGATCCAATTGCGCGCACCGTTATCTCTTCGTGTTTGACTCGAGTTTTTTTTTTCCACCACTGAAGACGGTGGTGTTGGCGGTGCGGCTGACCCCGGCGAACCGGGAAGAAGACACACAAACACGCACACACACACACACACACACCCCACATCGTGCCACACACACACACACACACACACAAACACAGATAACAATCGCAGCGCTACAGGTGTGTGTGTGTGTGTGTGTGTGTGTGTGTGTTCTGGTATATCTGCAGTCATTTTTGCAGGCGGCAGAAATAGGAGCAGAATATCTGTTAAAATATCAGCCTTGTAATTTGTGATAAACGAGTTGTCTGCACACTACAGCATGTAAACATGCACCTCTTACTCACTATAGCATGGAGCCATTACAACTATCACCGTATCTCTGCTTGTTGCTTTGTTTGTTTGCACTCTCTCTCTCTCTCTGTCTCTCTCTCTCGTCCTCTACAGCCCTCCAGCGCTCGTCTGCTCTCTCTCTCTCTCTCTCTCTCTCTCTCTCTCTTTTCCAATCTCTTCCAGGAGGAGTGTACCGGCGTGATGAATGCACCGCACATTAGAATGACCTCTGAGATCGCCGCTGCTTCCCCGGCCACCGCATTCATCAGACGCCGCCCCCGGGGGGGACGGTGGAGGTGGTGGCGACGGCGGTGGTGGTGGCGGCGGCGGCGGTGGTGGGGGTAGAGGGGGAGTTCTGAAGGTGAGTGGTTGTTGTCACCACCGCCGCCGCCACCGCCGCCACAGATTGCAGCTTGATATGGGAGGGGAGCGAGATGGAGAGGACAGTGGCTACCTAAGCCCCCACCCCCCCTTTTTGGCCCCCCCCTCTTTTTTACCCCACACCCCCACAGGGCCACCCCCCCCCCCCCGCGCCCCCGACACACACACACACACACACACACACACACACACACACACACACACTTCAGACCATTTCCCCTTATGGGTGCCCTGCTGGCGGCTGGTGTTTTTAGTTGTGTAACTAGCAAGGTTTTGAGGTCAGCAGCGTTGATGACATTCATTGTCGTTGTCGTCGCTCACGCAGGGCTCCTTGTATTTCCCTCCTTTAGCTGAACGGGAGTGTGTTGGTTTGCACACATTACACTCTTTAGACAAACAGCTCCGAGCATCTCTTCACAGCACGTCACACCGATGCTGTCTCGCTGTTATGGGTGACGGATGTTGAAAATATCATGTAAATGATCTTCTGGATGCACACCGCGATGAAAAGAACAAAGGGTAATTATTTATTTGCCAGTGTTGGGAGGAAACAGACTTTTAGAGAGAGGCACCGGCGCCACGGGTCAGTGTGGACCGGGTGTGATGCTCACTGTCTGTACTGTGCAAAGACAACACAGTTGAATGGAATCTGTTATCTAACCTAATTTAATATCATCTAAATTCATATAATTTAATATAATATAATCTAGTATTTTCTAATATAATCCAAATAGCTAACCTAATATAATTTAAGATTATATGATCTAGTCGCTTATCTCTGACCTAATCTAGTCTAGCCTAATCGAATCTAGTCTAACCTAATCTAGTCTAATCTACCCTAATCTAGTCTAGCCTAATCTAATATAGTCTAATCTAGTCTAGCCTAATCTACCCTAATCTAGTCTAGCCTAATCTAGTCTAACCTGATCTACCTAATCTAGTCTCTTATCTCTGACCTAATCTAGTTTAACCTAATCAAATCTAGTCTAACCTAATCTAGTCTAATCTACCCTAATCTAGTCTAACCTAATCTAGTCTAATCTACCCTAATCTAGTCTAACCTAATCTAGTCTAACCTACATCTCTAACCTAATCTAGTCTAGCCTAATTTAGTCTTATCTAATCTACCCTAATCTAGTCTAACCAAATCTAGTATAACCTAATCTAATAAAACCTATAGGCCAAACCAATCCTTTACTATTATTAAGACTTCCACTCACAGAATGACGCATTATTAACATCAACCAACACGCTATTGCAGATGTTTCACTATGAATATTACTTCTTGTGTTTGTCTTTACCCTGTGCTGGTAACTCTCTAATAGTAGCTTTTGAATTAAATCAGAATGCATACACTCTCTTGTGGTTATATTATCATTCCATCTTGACATGTGGAACAAACAAAACAACTAAATAAATACAATGAACGGAGATGAAAACTATATTTGTGGTTGTCTTAATGGTACGCATCGCCCATTTTAAACAATGCACACTTAATCGACTATATCGAGTGTTGAATAGATATTTTGAAATGAATATCTACATTTTAATGAGGCTCCATATTGTAAACTGTGCCTACTGTTTTCCATCTCGCAAAAAAAAACGAACCCTTGTTTTTCCGTTTCTGTATTTGATCTTCCATTTTACACTCCAGTGGTTTTAAAACAATGCGGATAATTTGCTTGGAGAACCTCGGGAATGTAAAATAGATAAACATATGTAAAATATATGAATAAAATCGAATCAAAACTAAACCATAGCTACAACCTTTGGCTACAGTTGTTCTTCTCTACACAACCTGCAGTCGCTCACTGTTTATCTTTATTTATGAAATCTGAAATAAAGGTCTTACAAAAAAAATAAAGTTTTCACTGTGCCCCCAGGAGCTCAGCCTCCATCATCCATCATTTCTCCGAGTTCCTCCGTTAATACGCTCTGTTAATACGCTTCATAAAACACCAAGCGCTCCGACTGCTTCGCGTCCAGTCCTCACGGCGTTGTTTCATCGACTGCTAAATGTTTCTTAAGCAGAACGAGGAGCGTTAATAGTCCCTCAGCTAATTGTTGTCTGCTGCCGGCGCTACACCCACTCAGGGTGGTGTTGGTATCCCCGGCGTGATGGGGGGGGGGGAGGGGGAGGTCTGCACACACACACACACGCCGGATCGGCGTTCGCCAGACGCATCAATCTGCACGCCGCGCGTCGCCCACACACAGCTGGCCAGAGGAGCGTGTGTGTCAGCCGAGATGAACTTCCATGGTGGGGGTGGTGTGTTGGAGGAGGTGCTGGTGAAGTGGAGATGGTGGAGGTGAGACAGAGGTGCTGATGATGATGGAAGTGGTGTCATGGAGATATTGGAGATTAAAGGAGGTGGTAGAGGTGGTGAGGGTGATGGAGGTGGTGGCGGTTGAGATGGTGGATTCGATATTTCTGGTAGGCCGGTGTAGCCAGCGGATATCCGGAGCCAAGACTTCCTCCTCCGCCGGTCATTGTTTTACAGTCCGATTAGCAACTCGAAACGCGTGAACGGAGTTGGAGTTAAGAGACGCCGTCTAGGACCGGATTGTTTAACACGCAGCTTTTCCACAAGTAGCTCATGAAAAGCTAAAACGTCGTCAGGCGAAAGCCGACGGGTTCCCAGATTGCATTTTGGCCGATGCGCTCTGCCTCTTTTGCTCTCCATGCGGACGGTTTACCCGGATGTGACCGAAACCGCTCAAATGTGATTGGTCCCTACGACTCGGACTACAAACGGAAACCCGAACGCGTCCGATCCCAAAATCTTGTCCCTTTGCCGACAGATTCTGCATTCATATGCAGAATCTGCATTCATATGCAGAATCCGTTCATAGAGATTAGTGTAGTGTTAATGTGTTTATCGTTTTGGTGTACATAGCATGTTACCATATTTAGCATGTTGTCTCCTACTGTGTCAGGGTACATAATGTGTGTGTGTGTTAAGGTGCTTCTCAGGGAATGTAACACAATGGGCACTTTCCAACTTCAGGTACCTAGAGTTTAAGGGTACTCAGCCGTTTAGGGGTCTTGGTGTATTGGGGGACGCTAAGGAGCTTGGGCACTTATCATGCTAGGGGTCTTCATACGCTAGACCAGTGCTTTCCCAACCGGTGGTACTCCTACCACTGGTGGTATGTGAGGGACGTTTTCTTTTTTACTGTTTCCAACTGCCATTCTTGCAGTAATAACTGTGTTTAAAGGCTGCGCTGCTGGCACTCTTCGCTTAGCCACTTTATGTCTATTTATCTATTTTTTTACCGTATAAATATGAGGTGGTCCGTGAAAGGTCTTGTGGAAAATGTTTTGCTACACTTAATGTCAAAGGTTGGGTACCACTGGACTAGGGTCGGCGTGTAAGCGGCTTGTGCTTAGAGAAACTGTTTTCCACCACAGATCAGACAAATAAAGACCTTTCTGACCTGCGGTGGTTCAACAATAAACAGCACAATGAATGAAATACAGAAACAGTGGCAAGTACGTCATTTTCTTTTTGTATGTACGGATATCTAGGCAATTGACAGCATATTCAGTTGACTGAACCACATCCTCCTAACGACATGCCCAAATGCTTGTGAGCTTTCCAGCACATGATGTGTGTGCATGTGTGTGTACATCTGTGTGTGTTTGCGTGTGTGTGTGTGTGTGTGTGTGTGTGTACTAGTGATGCACGGTTAAAGTATCTTCTCACTTGAATCTATCTATTAATTGCTGTAAATGTGCACCCAAATGCTACTCAAACCGCTGTGTCCGCCCCCCTCCCCCCCCCCTCCCGCTGGCCATTTACAATTTTCTTTTCTAAGGCTAAAACAAACATACTTAATCACCATAGTCTAAACTAAGGCTTTTCTTCAAAAAGATAAATCAAAAGTCATGATGAGTAAAATGTAAACCTATTAGGTTAATATTAGCCTCTTATATTATTCGAGAAAGTTAAGGCTGTAGCTTTGAGCATTGCTGAATTGTGTGTGTGCTGCTGAAAACTACAATTGCGTTATAATTTATACTTTTATTTCATATGAAGGAGATTTGCGGACAACAATAGTTTCAAGCTGTGATTAATCAGAGAATTGGCCTAACTTGTTGGCAATGCACGTGAGTGCAGCCTGGTATCGGTAGGCTAATGCATTTGGATTAATGAACCAAACAACAAGCAGCATAGTCAATCTTTATGTTCATAGCATAATAGGCTTTCTTTATTTAGGCAAAACGTTATTGAACGGAAAACCCAGACTCGCTGAAATACGGCAAAATCTAAAGGGAATTTGCATGTGAATGTGAACGAACTCAGGCGTAGACCTAGGCTATAATAAAACACGTTCCTCGTTCTCAAATAAATGATAATACAATGTGCATGTAATGTAAAATAAAATACTCCATCCAACAAGGACAACAAATAACAAGATCATTGAAAAAAATCAAGTAGGTTTCGTCGGAGCGGCTTTAATGGCATCATAGGACATGCAATACCGAACTTGAATAAAATAATTAGGATGGCATACTAGAAATAGCTGATAGCAAGAAATTAAGAAGAAGAAGCTGATTTTAACAAATCACCCGCATATCATAAATACCTAAAATTATGTGCAACCCCTACACCCGCGATTACAGTCAGGTCACATGGGGCAATTACTCACTCTGTGAATCTCTAGTGCGCATCCATAACTATGTTATGCATACACTTTAATTTAGCATACTTGCATCTATTTTACATGCCCTAATCCATGCATCTCTATGTAAACAGTGTGTAAACGCCTGTGTGTGTGTGTGTGCGCGTGGTGTATTTACACAGGGTGTGTATTGTGTTGCCGACACGGCTCATTAAATGTTCTGAATATGCGACGCTTGGCTGAGCGTTGACATTCTGCATCAACATAGACACTTTAACATGCTAATATGCACTATACATTACTAATATTTAGTGGTGTTGGAAGTGTTATTGTGCAGAGTTTTCCCAACACTATGTTCATATGTGTGTCTTGTCCTTATTTAAAAGTGAATAACTGTACTCTGACTCTTGGGCTGCAATTATTATTATTATTATTATTTTTAATTCATTAAAATAAAATAAAAAACAGTTTAAAAAACACTGTATAGTGGTGCTGTTTTGACATGCTATTATATAGTTATAATAGTTTCAAATGTTTGCTGTCTGCTTCAGGCTGTATAGTGAGGTGTCAGGAAATCACTGGCAAATGTCACCCAATTTGAATAATAAGAACTATTCATATCGCACCTCTTAACATTGTTCATAAAATGCTTTAACCGACAATAACCTGATTCTAATGCAGACATGAAGCTGATCTACATATAAAACAATACATAATGGGAGGGAAGGAGCGTCAGCTTTTGCTTCAAGTTGAGTTCAAGTTCATGAATATGAAAAAATACATCAAATAGAAATATGAAGTGAAAACAATACACATATCAAATAATAGAGAATACAGATAAATACATAGAATAAATGCATGACGTTATAAATAACCGAAGACGAATGATAAAAGGATCATAAAGAATGGCTGACAGAGAGAGAAAGCAAAGTGAGGTCATGGAGAGATAAGAAGGGAAGCCTGTAAGCTAAACATCTTGTCTCTCATGTCCTTCCAAACACTCGCTCCCTGGACAGCTGTGGGAAGTGGGCCAGATGTTTCTGGAGCCATTTTCTGTTGGCTCAGCACTTTTTCAATATTTAATGAACATCGCGTCTCTTCTGGATATGAGCAGAGAGGGGGGACTTCAGCTGTCGAGATCCTAGTGTGAACTTGCATCAACCCTCCCTTCACCTGAACGTGACTCTCCTCGTCGGGTCTCCAGGGAGGAGTTCATGGAAAAGTTTGTATTTGAGCTGAGGCTTGTCAATCAAAAAGGGGCAGGGCAAAATGGCGGGTCAGTATCCCAAACAAAAGATGGTGGAAGGAGCTGAGAGCTGTTGAGGCTAAACAATGAATTGGGGTGCAACCCTTTTGGCAGCAGCTGGGTAGATACATGTTTGAAATGGTAAGCATAAGGAACAATGGACTCATGGCTCAATGGAAGTTGTTGAGTCACACTCAGACTATTTTTTCCTTTTAGATCATCATTTTAGAATAATGTTTTTTTTCCTGGCATAATCAGGACATATGTGACGTATCTGTAAATGTGTTGCTTTGGATAAAAGCTTCTGCTAAATAACTAGATGTAAATTTATGCATAATGTTTATTATTCTTATTATTTTCAGTACTTCTCCAACTACTTCAGGACACGATGTTGATCGTTTCTTCAGCTCAAGTGAAATCTCGAAACATGAAAGCGTGGATTTGTTTCATCCGAGGAGGTTGTGCGTGTGTGTGTGTTGGCGTGCGCGCGGAGATGTAATGAGAACACGATATGATTAAAAAACCTTTTGATGTTCTTTAACAACGCGCGGAAAACAAAGAGATCCACATTTCACAGTGACTGAACACAGAGTGCGGAGACGCAGTTAAATATAATGAGAGGCTTTTGTTTGCATTTATGACACATTTGTCATGTGACCTAGTGAGGATGAGCTTCCAAAGAGGATGCTATTATTTAACACTTTTTCTTGTGTAATTATTTAACAGCAGACGTTGTTTTTTTAAATTTGAATGTAACTTCTATTTTAGTCGGGATAGTTCATGAAAGGCACAGAAATGTGTTTAAAGTGAAAACTTGAAGATCAGTTCTGTCTTAAACACATTTTAGAGTAAGAACAAGGCTAGGATTAAACATAACAGATAGACAAATCGATGATGTGAAGGATGTTACAGTGAATCTCTCTCTCTCCCTCTCTCTCTCCCTCTCCCTCCCCCTCTCTCTCTCTCTAAACTGGTATAGTTCCAGTTTGTCTGGCTTATGGTCTCGGGAGGTTAGACAAGATAGCTAGCCCTGAAGCCAACTCCACTGCGATCGCCCTCTCCTTCACGAGAGGAGCACAACCTCCGACCTCGCCTGCAACAGCCGGGACAGGGGGTCAGGAGGATCTGAGCAGGGCTTCAACGACACCAAGGGGTCAAGGGTCAGAGCACTTAGCACCTGTAGCCGAGCCCACGGCTGCTCAGGAAATTGATCTAAGTGGAGAGGAGAAGCTTTACTGCATCCTCTCCACTTTATTACTTACGATGGCTCCTATCCTTCTAGTAACACACACACACACACACACACACCCTACAATAAGAATATACAATGGTTGAACAAATTTAGGCCTACTAGATTTGATGGAATCAAAATGAAAACATTATAACGCCAATATAATCTAATATCATATAACGCCAATATAAGTTACTTTATGAGCTCTAATTATTCATCTAAGTTACTGTTAACTGGGCTGTTAGACAATTTGAAGTGAAATTTAATGATTTCAGTTCCTGAGCACTGTCACCGTGACCGACTGCAAGTTAATTACGCTCTGTGATTTAATACCACCGTTCACACTGAGCGCAATCAGACCGGTGCAACGCTGGATCGGCAGCAAGCCGAAAAGGCAGACAAAAAAAAAGCGTCTGTCTTTGGGTTCGGCAGGTCAACGGACACGGTCTCCCAAAACCGGACTGTCCATCCTAAAGCCGGAGGAATGGCCCCCCTACAGGACACGCACTCTCTGGCCAGTCGAGGAACGGCTTCACAGCTAGCATCCGGTTATCTCTGGTCCCTCCTACTATCCACTATTGTTGTGGAAAAAACAACATTTAACACTTCACTTGACACAATAGGAGAGTTCGGGAGATCTGGAGTATGAAAGATAAAGACTTTATCTGTACTCAAGAGCAAGCACAAATATAACCGAGTTTGTTTGACAAAGAACTCGTATTGTGATTCAGACTTCAGGTTATATAGGCTTCCTTTGTGGTTTCCTCCTCCATGCATTAATCACCCAATCACAACAACCTATACATTGTTTACCTGTTTGAACCTAAAAATTAGGCTCCTCCCCTGTGACCCTTTCACAGCTCCACACCAGACATACCATTACACTTCTGCAGCACATGTCCTTGTGAGATAAAATTAACTACAAACTAAATCACTGATTTGAGATAGTTTACATATAACAAATACCAATCTTGAGTAAAGTAACAATTCAAAGAAAACAATTGTACCTGTAACAAAATATGAGTCAACATAAAGATGTATGACAACCTGTATAAGCACAATGAAAATCAAACCTATCCAATAAATATTCATTCAACCAATTGACTAGAATCCACTCAGTATGAGTGAGAGTATGCAATGATTAACTTTAAAGATAACGTTAACTTAATTAACCATATGCAAGTAGAAAAGAGACAAAGAGACTAGAGGTCTACTTTCCACAGGGTTGTCAGTTGACCCCCCTCTGACCGGGAGCCAAATGGGGTAAATACAGATGTGTGAGTATCTTGCTGCGTAATTAATAACTGTAAGGGGCCGCATTATCAACACAATAGACAATAGGTTCATCCCAGACTAGGCAGGATGTTCACGTGAGGGTTTAGTTAATTTAGTCACCTTGATCAGTGACTCTGTTCTGTTCCTCTCAGGGCAACACCCTGAAAATTATATTGGGGGCACTGAGCATCAAAGGTTTATTTATATAAGAGTTTCCCCATCTGTGATTCTCTGTATTTATCCACACTTATTAGATTCATATAACATAATGGCAAGACAATAATTATGTATTATCATTAAATGTAAGGGTAAATTTCTCCCACACTATCTCTAACATCATGTGAGCGGTGTACGTCGGTACCCGGAGCAAGAAGAGTTTTTATACGAATAATTTGACAAATCAATATCCAAATTGTAATGGACAGACAGATCCCTTCCTCTCTCGCCACTGTACGCACATTCCCAGCATCCGTTCCCAGGCCCATAATAGTGTTGTTAAGTATTGGCTAAACAGTGTAATTGTTGATCTATGGTAATGACTGAGGAATATCATTAACAAGCAGCTCTGCTGCTCTGGCAACAACGTAGCTTTTCCCCCTGGCCATTCGTGACAATAAAAATAAATAGTTTTAGCTTTATAGTCCCACGTTTATCGCTGTGTTCTCATCTTTAACTACTTTCTTCATCTTTATTTCCTTTAGTGTATGGGCGGATGCCCAGGCTTCAGAGACATGCGATAATGAAATGTTCAGGGTACGGCTATTATGTGTTTTAGAAGACCATTACTCAAACATTTTAACACAGAAGGAATGTCAGCTCTCTGATGAATTCGTGATGACTGGTTAGTGTGTTGTAAAGCTGGAGAGGATGACTGTAAATTATGATATTTAAAGATGACGAGGTATTGGGGGTGACGAAGAACCGACTTCTGTTCTTCATCTCCTAACCACGTCCAAAAATGGCGGCAAATTCTGATTACATTATACAACTCATTAGTATTTTATTTCTATGAACATATGGTATACGCATTTATACAATCTTTTTACATTGACATACATATACATAGGGACTAGCCTTTTAGTCTTTTTATCCTAGACTTTATCCTGAATGAATCCCTGTGCATTTATGAGCATATGGTATAAGTGCATTCATACATTATTTTTACATACATTAAAAGCCTGCAAAATCCTCAACAGATAGGAAGAAAACCAACGGGGCCCTCTGCATTTGGGTACATCTGCGTGTTTCTGGGTTATCCTTATCCCCTGGACGTTGACATCAGGGGGTATGGTTGGTTTTTAATAATTTAGCAGACCCTCCTCTACTGCAGGCAGATAGCAGACCAGTAAGCCTGCGATACATCTCCCGGCTACACACCCATTTATCAGGGACTTTTGGGGAGTTGAACATTAACCCGTAAGAATAATGGCGGTGGTGTCCGGCCTGGTTTAGAACAGCAGCCTTGGTCGTCATTAGGATGGCCAGGAAGCTATTTTAGTTCCATTAGTAGAGGAAGAAAACTGTGTGAAGACAAGGAACATGAAGATGCTCCCTAGTTGATTATGCAGGAAATTTACATTGGCAGTGGTGGAAATGTTTGGAATGAGAGTTGCTTATAAAGCGTATGAATATTCCCCGAGCCCACATGGGAGGAGGGGTGAAGCCCGGGAGACCAGAGCGGCACTTTGCTGTAAACTTGGAAAATGATCAGCGCTGCAAAATCTCTAAAGCGCTTACTGTCAGTGAGGCTTGAGCTGGGATACACCAGCTAATCCCTCCATCTTCCCCCTCTCAATTTAGTATTTTAATTCAAGCAACTCAACTCTGGCGAAAAAAAGTTGATCTTCAACGCACCAAGGCAACAACAACAACCCAAACTTGTAACGGTTTCATTTTTAGACCAAATTAACCTGTGAAACAACATGTGATTCGACCCCCCCACCCACCCCCGGTCGATACCACCTATGGTTTCTCTCACATGTATCAAAGCAGTCCTGGTAAGACAGATGTTATGATATCTACTAACCTAACATCCATCAGCTCAATACGCAGAATATATAAATATTATTTTAGCTTGGATCTCACCAAGATCCACAGACCACCTAATCCTCCTTCAGAGGTAAACAGCCCCCCCCCCCCCATCTTGGGGTGATAAAGTGAATGTAGTGAAAGCAGGGGGTTGTGGGTAATGTTGAGAAGGGATGATGAATACAAACACAGCGGCAATGTCCTTCTGTTTCGACAGCAACATTTTCCCTGAGAAGGATTCTGCTGCTAATGTTGACATCTCGTTGGAACCTGAAATTCAATTCTGCTCAGGAAGGCGTGAGGAGAAGACATTGGTTGGACAAAACAGTCATTTATCAATCAGCCTTGTCACTGACATCCTGCAAGTGTGCGTGACCAGAAAACCAACGCAGCGCGCTGTGGCCTACAGCGCCAAGGTTTTACCCACAAACACACTTTTATTTATTTGACATTAAACCACAGAGTCAAGTTATTTGTTTTTTGTTTCAGCCAAGGATACTGATGTCCCTTTTTTCTCGTGGATGTATTTTATTCAGAACACACACATACACTTTGTTTTGTGGAAGCTGGCGTGTGTCAATGGTGCACAGGCCATGAGTCAGGTTGTCAGGTAGGACAAAAAACACAGAGCTCACAAGTTGTATTATCCAGGTGGTAAATCTGAGCATCACCTCTCACATCTTGCGACAGCTGTTTACCACGAGAGGGAGCGAGCGAGGTGTCACTTATTCAGTGATAACTTACACAAGTAAAAGTTACGTCAAAAGGGCAGTCAATCATTTAGAAATAAGTAAGGACAAAATGCTATTTTTAAAATCCTCCATTATCAATTGTTTACAATGTGGAATATTATTTTGTTTTATATTTATTTTGCTAATTTAACCTCTATAACAGCTATTTAATCTCTTTCAGTCCAAATTCAAATGCTT
Source organism: Merluccius productus (assembly GCA_027122695.1). Lineage (NCBI taxonomy): Eukaryota > Metazoa > Chordata > Actinopteri > Gadiformes > Merlucciidae > Merluccius > Merluccius productus. The sequence continues at coordinate 10,375,284 of JAOPJI010000030.1, forward strand.
TTAAGTGTTTTTTTTATGTTTAAGTGTTAATAGTTTTCTTCTCCAAATGGAAGAACGCCATTGACCTTACATTATTCATTCTGAAGCTTGGATTCGGGTTAGTGCTAACCCACCTAACCTAACCCCAACTAATTTTGATATACAACCGACAAATGGTAGATATGAAATAGTAGTGTGTAAATAACATTAACTCTAGAACATGATATTAAACATGTTAGATAATGATGAAGGATGTAAATGAGGTTATTGAATTATCACCAGACATCCACATCAATAACTCCTGCAACACAGCTCACAGGTTGTATTATCCAGGTGGTAAATCTGAGCTCTCACATCTCGCGACGGCTGTTTATTTCCAGAAGGACTGAGCGAGGTGTTTCACTTATTCAGCGATACCTAAACTCACTCACAGGTAAAACTTTCTTCAAAGGTGTAGTCAACCATTCTTTTAGTATAAGGACAAACTGCTATTTTTACAATCCTCCATTATAAATTGTTTACAATTTTGGATATTATTTTGTTTTATATTTATTATGAGGTAATTAGAGGTTTGAGGTATTGAGGCATTAAAGTATTAATCTGCATTATTTAAGTGTTGATGTGTGTAACTGAAGGGTTTAATAGTTAGTCTTAGTCAGGCTTCGCACTTCAGGGAGCAGACAAAAAGACAAAAAGGACATCTGAACCAGGCCTTTCATTCTTCCTAACTTTACTCACCAATAACACCGGATATCGAACCGTACGCTCACTAAATCTGGTTTGGTATCTCCTCTGTTGTCTGAGTGTAAAATCTTAGCTTGATCTGAGGGGTGTTGCCAGATGTTCTTTATTAAAGACCAGAACATGAATGGTTGTGTTGAGCATTCTTAGCCTATGCTTAAAGGAAGAGCCTCACCTTAATTAAGCTTATATTAAACACTATTTAAGAGCTATTTACCTGGCATGAATGAATCTCTTTCAGTCCAAATAAAAAATTCTGAAACATATTTTTCACTCTTTGTAAGCATTTATACAAGTCATTGGATTAATCTTATTCCAAATTTGAACCATTGTCACTTTCTGATACCAGGCTCAATTTGGGTGGGATTAAAGACGTCATTAAAATTTTTAACAAATCGGTTCATAGATTTGTGGGAGGTTGCTAACCATAAAAACGTTTGCTTCCACGTATTTAATGTAATGTATATATTCATACCACTCCATCTTGTATACATGCATAATATTGCAAATAGCAAAACTAAATCACAGGTTCATGAAAGTATTCTCTGAAGACGAGGATTACACTTAACTTTTACATCATATATGCAATGTGGATATTTTTGGAAACTACTTGTATCGAATGTTTGAAATTTGACACATGCTTACGCTTTTCCTTGTAATTTCGAACATCCAATATGACATTGGAAAGCAGTTCAAAAGACCAATGCGTTTCATCCCCAGCGATTACATCAGAATATTGTGTGAGATCGTTTTTTTTAAACTATTAAATAAGCACTGTATTTTAAGATATTATCATATTGATGCCACAATAAGGGACTACAGCAGTTGCAGTTTGACTATTCAATAACTATATTTTCTTCGTAAATCATGCATAATTTTACAATCAATTGGGGGTATTGCTGAGCCAAAGCACTGGTATATTAGTGTAAATACTAAAATCTGATGTTTTTGCCACTTAATACCAATTACAACTGTATAAAGGTAAAACCCGGACCTCTTCCGGCTGTAGAGAAAAGATAGGGGAAGGATATTGAACATTTCCTAAGGTCGAGGGATGTTACAGAGGAGGACATCCCAAACTATGATGAAAGCCAAGGTACATTACAATATAGCTGGCACAGTTGCATCATTACTAATTAATCAAGTTGACTCACCTTGACTCTTTTTGTATTAGTTTTGCTTAACATTTAAAATGATACATCTAGCAAAACACACCACCTTTGCTTCAAGCTATCAAAACTTAACTAATGGCCAAATGTCTGAACTTGACAAGTCTGTTCATGTCATGACTGATTACATGGTACATCACAATCGTATGAAGACCGGCTGGACATGCTTTCCACAGAATCGTCATCTGAGAAATTAAACCTTTTAGAAACAATAAGACAAAAAATTGCATCAAGGAAGAAGGGAACAAAGATACATAATGGACAACATGGTCCGTCAAATGCTGCTGCCGGACATCCTGATGGGATGGCAACTCTAAGAAACAGGTTTGCAGACAGAGAAATCAAACGACTTGAAATTGGGTGGCTCTACTACAAAAAATAGTTTCCACAAGTAAGGACAAAAAATGGGGGACAAGACACCAAACAACTTGAAACAATAACTTGAAAAAAATAAGTGTTTCAGAGATCCTGCAAATAGGAAAAGGGCCGTTTCCCCAGATGGGACGTCTCCAAAAGGACCTGCAGATTTTAAAAGAAACCCAGTCCCCTTGGAAAGCACACTCCTTCAACTATACAAACGACATAAGCTGAAATGCAAGTGTCTTAAGAAGAACACAGATGGTCTTCTGGCAGCGATAACAGTTAAGTTATCTCAACCTTATGCTAAGGTTGAGAGTGATTAGACTTGTTTAAACTGAACTATGTTGATTGTTGGTTTCTTTTGATATTCAGGAAGAAGAGAGAATACCAAGACACAAACAATTCAAGCATGTGTACAGGATGTAGGGCCACTCTGCACAAAATCAAGTGTTTGCAGATGTTAATTTTATCTCATCTGGTCCTGGGGATGTTCTTATCAAAGGGACTTGAGGCAGGATTTGTGAAAAAATAAACCTACATTTTAAGTTGTTTTAATGATAATGGGTGATGAAGCG
>JAOPJI010000030.1:10450362-10463180 GCA_027122695.1 Merluccius productus
TAGGGAGGTGTGTAGCCTTTGGTTGTGTGTGTGTGCTGTTAGGGAGGTGTGTAGCCCTGGTTGTGTGTGTGTGCTGTTAGGGAGGTGTGTAGCCCTGGTTGTGTGTGTGTGCTGTTAGGGAGGTGTGTAGCCTTTGGTTGTGTGTGTGTGCTGTTAGGGAGGTGTGTAGCCCTGGTTGTGTGTGTGTGCTGTGAGGGAGGTGTGCAGCCTTTGGTTGTGTGTGTGTGCTGTTAGGGAGGTGTGCAGCCTTTGGTTGTGTGTGTGTGCTGTGAGAGTATGTGTATCTGTGTGTGTGTGTGTGTGTGTGTGTGTGTGTGTGCGTGTGTGTGTGTGTGTGTGTGTGTGTGTGTGCATGGATGTGCTTGTGTGTGTGTGTGTGTGTGTGTGTGTGCAGATATGTGTCTCTATATGTGTGTGTGTGTGCCTCCTTTGTTCAGGTTGTACAAACACACTACTGCAGCTCAGCTACGCAGGTGTGTGTGTGTGTGTGTGTGTGTGTGTGTGCGCGCCGGCCTGTACGTGTGTGTATGTGAGCGAGGTGGGTAGCCCTGGTTGTGTGTGTGTGTGTGCTGTGAGCGAGGTGTGTAGCCCTGGTTATGTGTGTGTGCTGTGAGGGAGGTGTGCAGCCTTTGGTTATGTGTGTGTGCTGTGAGGGAGGTGTGCGGTGTACAAAGACCTGACAGACTGTACACACACTTATAACGAGCTGTTTGTCTGAATGAAACGACCCCCGGTGTTTTCTGACTAAGTCTAAACCCCGCTTCGCGAGAAGGCCACAAATACGTGACCTATATACGATGTACGCAAATCGTACCTTTGTTTCCACCGCTGCGCTCGCTTGGGTTTGTTGTGAGTGACAATACTTAGCCTCATACGATACTTTATTCAGACAGACAAAAAGGGACGCAAGCCGCGCTAAATACAGCGTGCATAGCATCTGCTGGGGCATTTACACATTTAGCAGGGAAAGTATTCCCCCCGTCAATATCTAATGCATCTGCCGACAAGCGCATGAGTCGATCATTATGAATGATATTGCGGCGCAGACAGCAACACATTGATATTTGTCACCCAGATGAATCAGGGCAGATCTACAATGCAATAATACACGACAGCGTCAATCACACCACCGGAGTGTGGTGGTGGTGTTGATGGTGGTGGTGACATTGTGTGGTGGTGGTGGTGGTGGTGATGGTGGTGGTGGTGGTGGTGACCTTGTCTGGTGGTGGTGATGGTGGTGACCTTGTGTGGTGGTGGTGATGGTGGTGACCTTGTGTGGTGGTGGTGGTGAACTTGTGTGGTGGTGGTGTTGACCTTGTGTGGTGATGGTGGTGTTGACCTTGTGTGGTGAAGGTGGTGACCTTGTATGGTGATGGTGGTGTTGACCTTGTGTGGTGAAGGTGGTGACCTTGTAGGGTGGTGGTGCTGGTGGTGGTGACCTTGTGTGGTGGTGGTGGTGCTGGTGGTGGTGACCTTGTGGGATGGTGGTGACCTCGGAGACCAACAGCACATCTGAACAGCGGATGCATGCAGCCGCTATTTCTTTTCAATTAAATGGTTTAATTGGTTGTGAAGTAAGACACTGGCAGCCAATTAAGATTCCTTTCTAATATGAAGTCATACAAGCTGTGTGTGTGTGTGTGTGCATGCGTGAGTGTGTGTGTGAGTGGATGTAGGCGTGTGTGTTTCTGTGTGTAAGTGCATGCCTACATGTGTGCGTATGCATACTTGTGTATGTGTGCGAGTGTATGTATACGAGTGCATATTGGTGTGTGTGGGGGTGCATGTGTATCTGTGCGTGTGCATATACGAGTCTATATGTGTGTGCGTATGTGTGCCCCCTTTGTTCAGGTTGTACAAACACACTACTGCAGCTCAGCTACGCAGGTGTGTGCGTGGGCGCCGGCCTGTTCACACGTGTCTGTGTGTGTATGTGTGAGATGACAGGCTGAGCAGAAGGAGTGACCCTCCAGGCGGCTCCCTGTCAGCACGTCGCCCCCTGTGGACTAATTTGTCAGCGACATTACGGAGATCATTCTCCAAGACAGCCAATGAAAGGCTGGGATTGGCAGATAAAGGGCTGGGGGGGGGGGGTGTCTCTGTATATTTTAGCTTCTGACATGAAAACCTGCAACTGTAGCTCGTCGACTGCCATCACTTTGAGGGAATGGACACCTGTCTCTGTAATCAGGTCTCTTGGGTGGGTGTTGGTGGTGCTGAGGGTTGTTGCTGAGGGTGATGATGGAGGGGGGGGGGGGGGGGGGTGACAGTGAGGGTTGAGTTGGTGGTGATGCTGGTGGAGGGGTGGTGGTGATGAGGGGTGGTGGTCATGACAGCCTGACCAGAGGGTGGGACGGAGACTACGTTTTTTGTTTTAACCAAACGCGGTTATTTAAGCAGGACGCGGTGCCAACACGGCCGGTAATAATAATATGACAACACGTCCTCTAAGACATCATTAAATCAAAAGTCCTCCACTATCTTCCTGACACCCTGGCCTCCCCGGGGATATAAATCACAGGTAGGAGAGGAGACGCTTTAGAGGACTTAATGACACCAGAGAGGACCTGTCTGCCTGTCTACCTGACTACTTGTCTGTCTGCCTGTCTATCTGGATGTCTGTCTATCTGCAGAGGCACACAGATAGTACATACTAGACAGATACTACAGAGACAGATAGTATCATATATCTGTCGGTGGTTAACGTGAATCCAAACAGCCCTTAAATACACACAATTTGCATTTCCACTCGGTGTATTTCATTTAATGACAGGCGATCAGTTTGATATCAATGCACGTTTAGTCCTCCATTACCCTGAGAGGAGAAAACAGGCTATTTTTCCAATCTGTTTTTCCATCTGGGGCCATCATCAAACCAACAATCAGTTGCCTACTTTAGTTCTCCTCCTTATTTTCTGTCAAACAACGTTTCGGGGTGGCAGACTATTGATGTTGTCCAAAGGGTGTGGTATGTCTCGACATATTGGCCCTCTAAACTGCTGTGTGTGCGTGTGTCTGTGGGGACCGTGTTCACCGAATTCATCTGCAGATTATAATTAGCATTTATTATTCTGTTTGTTTTCCTTCTTCCCTTTCAGACGAGTGGATGTGAGCTGGTCCTTTTTTAGCCGGTGCGCTTTTCACAACTCTGCCTTTTCCTGCCCCGGTCAAATCTTTAGAAATGTTTTTTGAATCGTTTGTGTCGTTTTTTAGAAAACAAAACTTCATAAAATCATAGTTCACTCTCACCCCAGGTATAACTGAAACTAGAAGGTTACAGGTTTGGTTACTCTTTGTTTGTGCTCAGTGGTTCCGGGTATATCAGGTGTGATTCCTGTGCAGTAAATACTGTCATTGAGTTTTCTGGTGTTCGGCGGCGTATCCGGGCACCGAGCCAGAGCGCTGCCGTTCTGGTTTACCCTGGTCATCACTCGTGCTTACTACACCCGCTGTCTGCACCTCCCACCCTAACATCACTTCTGCTCTGTCCTGTAATACAATCAACAGCCTGCTTTTCATACACAATCAGGCCTGACGAGGCCCAAACGTCGGCCGTAATCTTCCTCTTTTGTTGTCTCCACAGTGCGGATACAGAGAGGATCGTACGGAAAATGTACAAAGGTCAGCGCTTCGCCCCGTTGTTCATTAGATTCCGCCGTCTTCCTCCTCCGTGTCTCCACACCCGCGCCACAGACTCCTCAATCCCGCCGTCTCTCCGCGAAACTCCCCATCCCTCATCGCGCCTCCGTCTCTCCGCCGCCTCCGCCGCCTCCATCCTTCCCCTGCTCCTCGACCGCTCCATCACTCCTCCGCCGTCCATCCATCCTTCCACTGCGCCATCCCTCCATCACTCCTCTACCCCTCCGTTCCTCCTCCGCCATCCCTCCATCACTCCTCCATCTCTCCTCTACCCCTCCATTCCCCCTCCGCCGTCCCTCCATCCTTCCACTGCGCCATCCCTCCATCACTCCTCCATCTCTCCACCCCTCCATCACTCCTCCGCCGTCCCTCCATCCTTCCCCTGCTCCTCAGCCGCTCCACCCCTCCATCACTCCTCCGCCGTCCGTCCATCCTTCCACTGCGCCATCCCTCCATCACTCCTTTTCCTCCACCACCCCTCCATCTCTCCACTCATCCATGCCAACCAGCCCATCCATTATCGCGCCGTTCCTCCACCTCTCCACCGCTAGCTGACTCCTGCACCTGACTTTGTGTTTGTGTTTCTAGGCCTCGGTGAGAATCAATACAGCAATTTACCAGCTTGTCAAAACATTCAAATACAAATAGCTAAGGGGTTCCAGGCGTGAGAGGGAGAGGGAGAGAGAGAGAGAGGGAGAGAGAGAGAGAGAGAGAGAGAGGGAGAGGGGGAGAGAGAGGGGGAGAGGGAGAGAGAGAGAGAGAGGTGCTTTTGATGTCCGGGGGTCCGTCCAGGCGTCCTTCCACCACACTTTCTCTTAAGAAATCAACGGTGTGAAGAATACGCATTCATTTTCATTAGCACTCTGGGAGATGACAGAAAATCAACAGAGGGAGCCTTACTCTGCTTCTCCCCCAAGGAAAGATTACGTTTTGACACACTCTGAAGTCTTTCGGGAGACATAAAGTTGAGGGGGGCGCGAAGGATCGGAGGAGACTGTGGGGCTTGCGATTGGACAGCTGCTAATCTGAGCTTCCTATATGGAAGACCTGACCGATCGCTCGGCGGCCGCACCTAGCCGCCATTCGCTCGCGGCGGATGAACTAAACGACCAATAAACCGATACAGATTGTGCTGCACACAAACCCTGGCTGAAAAGGAAATAAAGAGCCCAGACATAGGGGGTGTGTTAATGGGAAACATGAGGCACAAGACCTATGCATTCATGGTAGAAAAACATCGCGGTAGGTAAACATCTCTCTCAGCGATTCTTTTGGATGTTTCCGTCTGAATGGACCCCGCCGCTCAACACACTGCTTGCTGTATTTACGTGGCTATAAACACACCTTTGGTTTGATTTGACGCTCGAGTGATTTAAGAAGAGTGTCGTTTGAAACGGCAATTTGATCCGCTCCCCATCAGCGTCTCCGGGCCTGTAATTTGTTATTTCGTTTATGGACCGCTGCGTCCAAACACCGCCGCAGTGTGTTTACATGCAGAAGAGGAATAATGGATATTTGTGTGAGGCGCTCCGGAGCCGGCAAAAAACCAACTGGAATTATAAGAATAAAATATGAAAACTAACTGGAATTATGAAATGAAATATACACGCTGCCGATGGAAACTATCCAGGGATTATAGAGTAAAATATGAAAACGAACTGGAATGTTGAAATAAAATACACCTCTCTGATGGTTACTCACTAGGACTAGAGCGTAAAAGAAAACCGATTGGTTCCTGATGATTTCTCCTTTTGTACAATGTGTACATCAGAATAATATAAAATACTCATGATTCGTTTATCATAATAAACGAATCAGTGGCACCACAGTGGCACGATCTAACGAAGGTATTAATCGTTTTCAAGGCATCATCGGTGCCAATGTTAAGGGCCATTTGAGAACTAAACGGTGGAAAATGTGAAATCCATCTTTCCGTGGGTTTTTTTATTTTTTATTTTTTTACAACCTAAACCCAAAACTGGATTAAAGTAGGACTTGGGAAACAACTCGCCTTTCTCTCTGGTCAGAATAAAGGGTTCAGCCTCTGCTATGGTCTGCTGTTTTTGGTCAACGCTCGTTTATTTATCTCCGCTTTCAGCCCTTTTCCCCCCCGTCCAACTCTCCCCGGCCCTCTCGCTTTACTCCGGGCTACTTAGCGATTCTCTGGAATTGTATTTTTCTCTCTCTCCTCTCTTCAGAGGAGATTTTACTACAAACGTAGTTCGGGAAGGGATTGGATACTCTACTTTAACATATCCATCATCTAGCCTCGTAATCTAGGCGCGACGAGGAGCTACGTGATAAACGGCTAACTACTGTATCGCTGACCAAGGAGGGACGGACTAAGGTGTGAGTGTCACTTAGGCCTATTCTCTGATTGCACTCAGTGTTTCGCTGACCATCTGCATGTAGAGGACAAATTCCCCCTTCGGTAAAACAAAGAGCTATTCTCGTCTCCTACTGTGTCGCTATCCTACCGCACCGTCTACTACTGTACTTTTACTTTAGTCTGCTAACTAGGAGGATGTAGGCATAATAGCGGTGCATTTACTCAGCTTCGTTGTACTGCAGTAGCAGTAGTAGCGCCATTAGCCATACACACACACAACTATTAGAAGATCGATGGAGTGCGAACCTGACCTATATATCTCAGCCCGGTGCAGAGCGATCCAGATTTGAGGGTTTTATTTGAGAGGATGGTTGAGTTGGAATTGATATCAATGAGGAACAACAACAAGCAGAGCCAAAGCAAGGACGTGTCTACAGTGAATAATGTATTTCCAAGTTTATTTAAGATTCATCATTTATTCACGTGTTTTATTTTTCACGTAACGTGACATACTTATACGGAGATTAATGATGACAACACAAATCAAATCTCTTTATTTCTACAATCGCTTCATCTTAGTCCAGTTTTCCTTCTCTCTGCGTTATTTCGGAGCTCAGCTGAGCTGAGTTTATCTCCCACTCCGGGGTCGGCAGTACTGTGGCCTGTCTGTCTTCCCCTACCCCTCCCCCCCCCCTCCCCATCCGTTGTGCTTGAGATCTGCTCCTCTGTGGAGGTCTGATGATGGATCAGCACCACGACCTTACTGAGCTGAGCCAGGGTATCGAGGTGCGTCCGTATTACTGGAAACAGCATCACACAAGAAGTTAGAAAGGTTTATAGTCGATAGTTTGTCGTTTGGCCCCAGAACTGTCACTCGTTTTAGAATTTGAAAATAGCTATTGATTATTGTTTTGGTCATATGTGGGTCCAATAAAAAATATATACATTATAATTAGACCTAATTTGGATTATAGCTGAATATAATTTTTTTTAATACAAGTCTGAGTGTTTCATTAGACCTCATTAGATTATTTAATTAAGTATTATATTACAGTAAATTATAATTCTAGATCTTTAATTACAGCATCCATTTTTTTAATAACATTTGAAACATTAAATATAAGAAAGGTTATAATTCACATTATATATTCACACAATTTCAGCCAATTTACTAATATTGACTATAGTTTAAGTTTGCTTATAGTTTAAGATTGTCTGTCAAAAACAATGTATCAAATAATCAATAAGAAAACAGAAACTATTCATTCAGATCGACTTGTTGTACAACCTCCCAGTTGTTAAAGCCTTTTCCTCGTAAGTCTAATTATACAAATTATTTACCAAAAGAGTGAGACAGAACAAGACGAGAAAGTGTGTTTTCAACAAGGCGTTTTGTACTGATACATGAATCACAACTTTGGCCTGCAAATGTGCCCAAGCATAATTTGATATGATATACTTCTGGAAAACATTTTAATTTCAAGTTATATACTATACGACAGCTAATTGTTTTTTTCCTATCTCAGTCATACCAGACTGGCTGCTCCAACCGTTAACAATATTTCTCTCTCTCTCTCGCTCCGTCTCTCTCGCTCCGTCTCTCCCGCTCTCTAATGTTATGTAAAGATATGGGTTTTCATCATGGCTGCATCTGATAATGACTCTTGTCTGCTCTCATTAAGGTGAATAATAGCCGATAAGATGGGTGTGTGTGTAACACTTAACCTCCTTCTCAACTCCTTGTCGGCTGAATGTTTTTAGCCCTCTACCGCTGTCACCCCCATGTCCCTCCAGACGTGACGAATGACTTCCATCAGACAACACACACCGAGCTATGGATCTGGCGTCTTGGATGTCTGTGGAAAGTATTGAGGCGCACAGCCGCCAGGGACCGAGCGAGCGCTACTGAGTCCCCGTCGAAGGACAGACGACCTGCATCTGCTGCAGTGTTCTTTAGCAAGGCACTAAATCCCCCGAGCAGCTTGCCTGGCAGATGGAAGGGGAGACGTGAGGGTCACCCCTGCCTCACAATCAAAAATACACTTGAGGATCAATAAATCACTGAATCAATATATCCACTCAACGCTACAGTCCAATGTCAAAGGATGAGCTTTTACTCCCACACTCAACTGCTTGGGTCTCATTGGAAAATCAATGGAGTCTGTAACCCAGGAAAACACCGGAGGGGAGTCTCCTCTCACTTCTCCTCCGCTACCCTCTCCTCTCCTACTCTCATCCATTCCTCCCTCTCCTTTCCTCCCCCTATCCTCCCGCCTCCCCTCTCCTCCTCTCAACCATTCCTCCCTCTCCTCCCCTCCTCCTCCTCTGCTCCCTCTCCTCCCCTCCTCCTCCTCTGCTCCCTCTCCTTTCCTCCCCCCTAACCTCCCGCCTCTCATCCATTCCTCCCCATCCTCCCTCCCCGCTCTCCTCTCCTCCACTCCCCTCCTCTCCTCTCTTCCTCTCAACCAGTCCTCCCTCTCCTCCACTCCCCTCCTCTCCTCTCCTCTCTTCCTCTCAACCAGTCCTCCCTCTCCTCTTTCCCTTTCTACCTCCACCCCTCCTCCTCCTCCTTTGCTCCCTCTCCTTTCCTCCCCCCTAACCTCCCGCCTCTCCTCTCATCCATTCCTCCCCATCCTTCCTCCCCGCTCTCCTCTCCACTCCCCTCCTCTCCTCCTCCTCTCCTCCTCCCCCCCTCTCCTTGCAGGCCCCAACACAAGCTTTATTTGCTGCCTTGCCTCTGGCTTGACCAGCATTTGTAATCTGCTTTCCCTGAACTCTAAGGACCTGAGTGTCTTGTTAGCCACGGCACACACAGAACAAGTCCATTCATTATGTGCCGGCTGATGAATGACTTGGTCAGACAGTATGGGAAAGCCAGGGTGTAAATGTTCAACCTCTCATAAATCACGCAGACGGGTGAGTCTAGACCTTAACCTACATGTACCCAAGAGTGATGGTACCTTTGTATATTTCTCCCCGCATCTCAGCGCGGAGACGGGCGAAGGAATATTTTGGGAGCAGTCCCCTTTTCTCTCTGCCTATCTCTCCCTGGGCTCAAGCTGTTGGCTATCTAAGGGCTACAGAGGCCCCGGGAAAACGCTGACGTGAGGGAAAGAATAAGTGACTACATTATGGCTTTTCATAGCATGCAATACAAACCTTTCTGTTGTCGCACAAGCTAATGGTTATTATTAGTATCGCGCGACAATAAAACATTGTTGTCTGTCTATCCTCCCTGTATTTTCTGCTGTGACACCCACATTTCCCATCTGGGATAAATCAATGTTAATCTTAAAGTAAAAAACTATTGTTATGATTATTTTATTATTATTACACATTGATATATTGTTATATTGTTGTACATCAATGTACAATTTGTAAACTAACTCTTCCCGTGACACATTTGTGAACTAACAGTTAAAGTTACACAATTGTAAAATAGCCTACAGATTATTCAGTCGGATATACAGTATGATGACATGGGGTTGTCCCACTTCAGGCAAGAGCACAGGACACGTCCCAGTTGGTTATAAAGTGTAGGATATCCTGGATTTAATAGTGCATTACCGAAGGCTATTTCATACTCTTTCATAGTTTGCTGAATGCAGGATTTAAATCGCTCATGCTTACAGTGGCTAGTAAGAGTGTTAGATTACAGGGTGAGATAAAGATGCAGACATGAAATCAGGGCACCATGCACAGCAGAAAGTCCCTAGCCTCCTGAGACCGTCCCGATCTCATGAGTTCACCTTCTGCTTCTCTCTGGAGGTCGGCCTGGCCAGGCTTCAAGTTAGGCTTCAGCGTCCTATGAAGAACTACTAGCAGCGACGGGCGTGGTTTAGGTGTGGCGGCAGCGAGAAGCGACTGTTCGCTCAAAAACAACAATGGCGGCTCCTAAAGAGGTTAGCGAAGATGCTGCTATAGCATCGGTTATATCTGAACTGGAGAGTATTACTTCATTGAAAGAAGAGCAAAGAACGGCTTTTCTCGATGGACAAGGTGTTTTCACTCTCCTACTGCGTCATACGGTTCGTTGATCTGATTGGTTGAAGTTAGCCCGTGATAGACAGTGATAGATGGTTCGTCCAATCACCTGCCAAGTATTTTTTGAAAGTGCCTGCCCCAGACAGTTTCCAAGGACGACTTCCCAGATGGCTGTGTGTGTGTGTGTGTGTGTGTGTGTGTGTGTGTGTGTGTGTGTGTGTGTGTGTGTGTGTGTGTGTGTGTGTGTAACAAACCATCTGGCGCGTACAGGACAGTGGTATAAATTTAAAAAATAGATTCCATTTTTTTTTAGGGTAAGACTAAGTGTAAAAACTATTAACTTAATTAAACTTTTAAATAAACACCAAATATATCTACATACACAATATGAGTAGCACTGTAAATGCAAAAAATACAAAAATATACCAACATATTTTTTTAGGACTTGATCTTTAAAAGTAGAGCTTTTCATGTGCTGGACAGACGATCACATGACTACATCTCAACCAAAGGCTCACATGGCTGAAGTGAACACAGCAGAGGAGTGATCTCATTAGGGCTCAATACCCACAACATGATCACACTCAGGAGGAGGAGGAGGAGGAGGAGGAGGAGGAGGGAATAGAGGAGGAAGGGAGAGGGTGGAGGAAAGGAGAAAAGAGGAGGAGCATAGAGTGGAGGAGAAGAGGGGAGGGTGAAGGAGTGGTGGAGAGGAGAGATAAGGGGAGAGGACAGGGAGGAGGATAGGGTGTGGAGGAGCAGAAGGAGGAGGAGAGGATGGAGGAAAAGGGTGGAGAGGGAGGGAGGGACCAGGTGGATGAGATGGAAGGAGAGGAGAGGAGGGCCCAGCAGGGAGCTGAGGGGTTAAGTGAGGAGGGACTCAAGCCAGCAGCGTTGTTTTGGGAACATTATTGCCTCTTCCATGGGCACATTGAAATGCTTAAACCTAATTAGACGTGATGAATTGCTTGACAAGCTGAACAGGAGTTTCTAACAACACGACAACAAAAAACTAAAATTAAAATTTCTTCCCACCGAACGTGTCGTTTGAACCCACAGCGGCGATGCTCTTCTGCAGACGATGCTAAACGCGCGCTGAGGTGAGCAGATCAAATAACCAAGGGTATGACTTTCACACGAGAAAATGATTTGCGTTTGTTTTGTAAAAGACTCGCGAAGTGTGTTCATTTCACTAGCATTCATCATTCATAGCATCGGCTCCTCGGACACCTGTGACATCGGCATATTTAGAGAGTCTGGAGTTATGATAAGAGTTCACATCCTTCACAAAATTTCGGGAATCTGATTCCAAAATAAATCCAACATTTCTAGTCCAGGGAAACCTGCGATTGTTGTCGTAGCCACAGGAAAGACTTGTACACACTTTTTATGTTTGACTCAAAATATTATATTATATTATATATATATATATATATATATATAGTATAACAAGACAGGAGCTGAGTGCGAACAGAAAGGTCACCTCTGTCAGCAGCTCTCAGGGAGGAGAGCGCTACAAGACAGACAGCTCTCCTCCTCCTCCTCCTCCTCCTCCTCCTCCTCCTCCTCCATATCCCACTTCCCCACCTCCTGGGGGGGTGTTAGAGGGTGAGATGACACGACCAACCGGAGTGAATGTAAGAGATGAAGATCCACTGAAATGTAGTGTTTGGACTACAAACATGGCGGACTTTCTACTGCCCTGTAAGGTGTGGAGGCGTCATTCTGGACAATGAAGGGTCCTCTCCGTAATAAAAATATAAAAAATAAAAATATACAATAAGATAAATAAAGACAGGGATACATAGGAGAGGGAGAGATAATTGAGTTGGTATAGGATACAATAATTCACGTTAATACAATTCTGATTGCCACCATATTAAGAATACATTTAGGTTCAATTCAATTTCATGAAGCAATTTCATGTTTGGTTTCTAAATGTAAACCCACTCTTCCATATGAATTAATCCCATTATGGAGGAGCTGTTAAGACAATAACAGGGAATAGACAATGAAGAGCTAGGACCACAGCTCAAAATGACCATAAGGAATAGGAGAGAGGAAGAGAGACAGAAAGAAAGAACAAAGAGAGACAGAGACAGAGAGAGCGAGAGAGAGAGCGCGAGAGAGAGAGAGATGGTGGGTGGGAGGGTGAGAAACCTTGTGTGCAGCCACTTTGGAGTTTAAGTGAATTAAAGCTTCCAAACTTCGCAACTTCTGATACAAGTAAACAGGCGACCTTAGCCGCGCTCCCCTCCCACAGTTGTACCGACACATTTCCATTCGCGAGGAAGCGCTTCTGGCTCATAATTACCACAATAGAAACGCATTCGGGGGCACCAACTTACTTTACAAAGACCGCGTGGATTTCTTCTGCAGGTCTCTCTTCTCTTTCAGTGTGTGTGTGTGTGTGTGTGTGTGTGTGTGTGTGTGTGTCTAGCAGCCCTGCTCTGCTGTAGTAGAACAGTAGCTCTTATTTCTAACTTATTTTTATTTTTACAACGGTATGGACGCCGGTCGCGGGTGGTAGGAGTGGACTGACATCTCTGTTCCCTTACTGGAGGTGGAGGAGGAGGAGGTGGATGAGGAGAGGGAGGAGGAGGAGGTGGCCATCTTGTCATTTCTGGACAGGATGTCTTTTTTAATAAGACGGCCTTCATCCATCACTCACATCAGAGACCGGGCGAAGGGGTGCGTGTGCACATGTGTGTGCGTGTGTGTGTGCGTGTGTGTGAGTGAGTGTGCCTGTGTGTGCCTGTGTGTGTGTGTGTGTGTGTGAGCGAGTGTGCCTGTGTGTGTGGGGGGGGGGGGGGGGGGGGGCCCACCCGGGGACACCGGTACCGAAAAAAATTCACATGTAACACAC
>JAOPJI010000030.1:10481365-10492856 GCA_027122695.1 Merluccius productus
TCACCACTATGTCCTCCTGGCTCCATAACCTACTACCACCACCTCCTCCTACCCCATCACCACTATGTCCTCCTGGCTCCATAACCTACTACCACCACCTCCTCCTACCCCATCACCACTATGTCCTCCTGGCAACATAATCTACTACCACCACCTCCTCCTACCCCATCACCACTATACTATGTCCTCCTGGCAACATAATCTACTACCACCACCTCCTCCTACCCCATCACCACTGCACTACGTCCTCCTGGCTCCACAGCCCACTACCTCCACCTCCCACTCCATCATCTCCACCACTGGCTGCATAACCGCCACCTCCTGGCTTGGTAACGACCAGCGGCGGCCAAGTGACTCGTGTTCCCCCCTCCCTCCCCCGCCCACCGACAGCAGCATCTCAGGCTCGCCACCTGGACGTCCTCCAAGCTCTGAGAAACACAACGGGAACCAGACCAACCACAGACGACGACAGGAGCCGTCTGAAGACTATCTCAGGCCTCGGTACCGCCTCCCTCCCCCCCCCGACATGTCACTAGACATGTCGCTTGGCGGGAAGCATGGAGGACATATGGGAATCGGCAGCATGAGAAGAAGAGGAAGCCGAGGAGGAGGAGAGCGCCACTGAATGCCGCAGACGGGAACGTCGTCGAGGAGTCAGTCTCTCGCAGGCGAGGCGGGAGGCGCCGGCGGTGAGGTTCGGTTAGAGCTCACCCGACTACTGAGGATCTGAGATGTTGCCACGGCGGTGGGATCGGGGGGGGGGGGGAGAGTGTCACGGCGCCGGGACACGGACGACAGATGTTTCCAGAATGCAGAGACATGGAGGTAAGAGTGGGTTTAGCGTAGGCTGTCAGTCGGCCCACCATCCCGGGGCAGATTAACTCCTCAAGCCCAGACGTGGGGATTAAAGACGCGAGATTGATCAAATAAAGGCTAGCGCCGGATATAAAACAATGTTCCTCTGTTTCAATTACCGGCAGCACCCCACACCAAACCAACCTCCGCCACCCACAGCCCAAACCCACATATGACATCATCATCATCATCATCTCTGAATAGAAGCCATTGTCTCCCCGCAGCAGATGCCATTTTGCACATTTTAAACATGTGTAATTATCCCAGTGTTGTCGCATGTACTTTAGCGCTCCCACCTCACTCCGTCTCTGTCTGGCTGTGTGTGTGTGTGTGTGTGCCTCCGTCTCTGTGAGTGAAATTTTTCGGGGGCTGTTCTTGGCTTATGGACATCATGCGATTATAGCCGTGACAAAAAGCCTCATTTAGATCCCGTTTTCACCTCTTTCCGGGGGGAAAAAATGACGATGACTCAACATTTCTTTGTTCATAATTGAATTTGGGGGGTGTGGGGTGGTGGTGCCGAGGAAGGTGCTCTGATGGCGGTAGGGGGGTTTGGATGGGAGGAAGGGAGGCTATTCTCTGGAGGATTAGCTCCAGGACTATCTGTCGGTGTGGAGGGTCAGTCTCTACAGTCTCTGCTCCATAAAACACAATAGCACCATTAAAAACGGAAGACTATACTGTACTGTACTGAAAGCGGAAGCTGTAGCAGCGAGTTTCATTTCGCCTCAAGTCGAGTCGACTGTATTTGTAGACGCTGCATCTTGCTAACCCGTTTTGGGATTAAATGTTGTCGTCAGAGGGGCTGTTTAATACCGTTAACCGGCTGCTACGGCAGGATCATCTAGCGGCGGGTTAGGTGTGTTTCACTCTCAGTTGAACGGTCCTCGGTTTCAATCCCCATACTCACATATATTCTTGAGCAAGATGGCCCCGACCCCTACCTGCTCCTTTATGACATATGATGTGTCTCTATTCACCGTGAAGTCGCTTTGGTTTGAAGTGTCTGCTAAATGACAGAAAAGTACAGCCGATAGATCCGTCTTTATCTCCTCGGTTGTCTGCTAAGAGTTGGATCAATGCAGCTGTCTCGCCCCACCAGACTGAAAACCACGCGTTTATAAAACTTTATTTTCCGTGTTTGATGGAACTGAGTCGCAGCTGCTCTTGATTCACTACTTCTATAATAATTATTATTAATAATATTATTATTATTATTATGATAGTTTTATTATGATAGTTTTCTGTCTTGGATACAGGCCCTCTCTCTTCATCTCTATTTAGCTGATGCCACGGTAAGTTGACTCTTCCTTAAATAACTCCAAACACGACAGGTCAATCAAAAAATAGACTGGAACTGAGGGGAGACGAATACATTTACATAACCAAACGCCAGTTCTAGTTTGATTTGCAGTTACAAGATTAAAATATGGATATAGTTTGTTCACTTGGGTTTGGCTTTGTGAATGTGCAAGTATGTGTGATTATCTGTGTAGCTGTATGTGTAGCTGCTGTGTGTGTGTGTGTGTGTTTGTGTGTGTGTGCGTGCGTGCGTGCATGCGTGCACTTACTCCTGTGTGCGTGTGTGTGTGTAAAGGTATTTGTGTGTGTGTGTGTGTGTGTGTGATTAACTGTGTTACTGCTCTGTGTGTGTGCTTACTCCTCTGTGTGTGTGTGTGTTTGTGTTTGTTAAGTTATCTTTGTAGCTGTGTGTGTGTGTGTGTGTGTGTGCACGCTTACTCGCATGTATAGTTATCTCTATAGCTGCGGTGTGTGTGTGTTGTGTGTGTGTGTGTGTGTGAGATGGTGTACTAATTCATTTGTCACCGTTTCATCTCTGTTCTTAAAACCCTTGAGTGCGGAGCAGCCGATTAAATCAGCACTGAAGGGGTTTCCACGGCGATGGTTCCTCTATAGGGGGCGACGTCTGCTGATCGCTACACCCACAGCAGGGGCTCCACCTATCAGCTACCACGTACCCATCTCCATAGCGATGGAACCACCGCGTTGCCGTGAGTGACGGCGGCCCCAGGAGGGCGGAGCCGAGAGGAAGGGAGGAGCGGGGAGTGGGGGTCTGGCTAAACGCCATGGAGACCAATCTCCTGACGTCCATAATCAAGCCTGGTTTTTTTCTCTCCCTTTGTGAGGGAGCAGGGCTGACGTTAAGCCCCGGAGCAGAGGCATCGGCCCTGGGTGAGACCATCAGCCAATCAGCCTCCCTCGGCGATGATGGAGGTCCACTCCCCCCCCCCGGCCCCCGTCAGCCCATATGAACCGATAACAGAGACAGACATTTAAACCCACTGCACCGCATTAAGATTAACACATGCACACGCATGCACATGAAGGAATGTGCACACACACACACACACACACACACATATAGAGGCACACTCACTCACACTCACACACACACACACACACACACACACAGTGAAAGCAAGCATTGCAAACCCTGTTTTAATTCCCCAAATTTTAAACACAATGTCGTCAATCAGGGGCACTAAGCCCAGAGCCTCGACGCGGCGGCTCGGAGGAGCGCTAGCGTTTTACCAAATAAAAAAAAACTACATATCCCAGGGGAGACCTCCCGCTACTCCGATGCGTTAGTCATGAGGGGAGAAGCGTGGCATTATGGAGCGGTAGATGAGTACTGGAGCAGCACAACGGTGACTGGTAAGGCGTCGGCGGTAGCATAAGCCCCTTTTTACCCAGAGATCCCACGCTAATGCCGCAAGGAAGACCCGCCATTACAGCTGCTTTGCTTTTTGACACTGAACCCAAACAACGGCGGCGTAACGCTGCAAAAGAGGCGTGACGCGGCGCGACATGTAACACAACAGCGTAAGCGTCAAGTGTGAGGTATAGCATAAATACGCGTCAGGAAGCGAAACAACAACAACAATGGCGGGTGAACTGAGCGCTGTGCTCTTTGCTAGCAACACAATACACACACAAACATGGTCGCACACATGGCACGTCCTCAAAAGGTCCCGACCCCGGTCCCCCCGGTCCTGCCTGTCTTCACCCTTTTTCACACGGACGTCGGTTCGTATTTGTTACGACCTTAAAGGCGGTACAAAAATGCCCCCCCCCCACCCCCCCCGCCATTCCATGTTTGCAGGTTTTAAACAGGAGGAGAGACAGATCGGTGCAATGTTCCCACCTTGAACAGGCTGTGTAAAAGAGGCTATAGTTAGATTAAGGACTCCTCATTTCAATATTTGGTTTCCGAACTGAATGCAATTTGGTTCGTGAAATTGCGAGGTAAAAAGAAAAAGTGAAATACAAGGCTTTCGATGAAAAGCCATGGGCTGAGTACACACAACACATCCAGCTGCTCTACAGGTAATGACAGGTGGACCCGCTTTGACAGATAAGAGCTGTCCTTAATAAATAAATACAGAAAATATGTCGATGTAACATCAAATATGTCACAAACACAACCCAAACGCTAAACAGTTATACAGTAACTGTTGAAATGTATTCAAATATATTCATGAGTTTGTTTGCAAATCAGTGTCTTGTGTCTCAGTGTTAGTATGTGTGTGTGTGTATTTGTTTCAGTGTGTGTGTTTGTGTCAGTGTGTATTTGTGTCAGTGTGCGTCTTTGCTACAGTGCTCCTCTACCTTCCTCTGTATACAGTGTGTGTGTGTGTGTGTGTGTTTATGTGTATTTGTTTCAGTGTGTGTGTTTGTGTCAGTGTGTATTTGTGTCAGTGTGTGTCTTTGCTACAGTGCTCCTCTACCTGTGTGTGTGTGTGTGTGTGTGTATGTCTTTGTTACTAGTAAACAGTGCTCTTCCTCTGCCATATGGGGACATTTATGTCGCTGCCAAGCCCCTCCGGCGCCTCCTCTCGCTGGCACCTCCTCTCACCTGTGCCTCCACTCCCACACTCAGGAGAGGAAAACAGATTGCGCGCGCCACCCCACGCCCCCCTCAAATGTCACTTTCCTCCTGGACACCGAGCTGGCCTGCTGGGAGGGAGCAGGGAACCACTGCCTCTCCTCTTCGTCAACTTCTCCCTTATATTTCTCCTCTTCCTCTTCTGTCCCTCTTCTGCCTCTCCCCCCCTCCTCCCCCTCCCCCTCTGCCTTTCTTCCTCTTCCTTATCTCCCTCCTCTCACTATGCCTGTCCTCTTCCTCCTCTCTCACCTCTTTACCCCCGCTGCTCATCCTCTTCTTCCTACCTTCTATTTTTACTACCCATCCCCTTCCCCTCCCCCCCACCCCGGGTGTGTGTGTGTGTGTGTGTGTGTGTGTGTGTGTGTGTGTGTGTGTGTGACGGACACTGAGCCAGACATTCATCCTGAAACCTTCCTGGACATCAGAGAGTTGGCGTAATGACCGCGACCGGCCGGCCGGGCCGGGTCGGGCCACAGGACAGCCTGAACCGCGTGCCGCGCCGCCACTCCCTGGCTGCCGACACCGCGCTGCAACCTCCTCTACGCCCAGCGTGGGTCAAAGCCCCGGCGCAGCCCAGAAATTTTTAAACGCCCCGTCCCTTTGAGAAAACGCAGCGCCGGCCTGGCCTTCAGAAAAGCACGGCCTCTGTTCTCCCGAACAAAAGGAGAAAAAAAAGGTGCGAGGGTCCATCATCCGCCGTCCGTCAGATCAAAAGGAGGCACAGACGTCGGCTGCCTTGACATTACCCGAGTTGCGAGGAGAAAGCGCCGTCAACGCCCGCTTCCCGGCTCTCTCTCTCACTCTCTCTCGCTCTTTTTTTCGCAGGACTTTCACAAAAGATTGCTGCGTCCACCCAACAATAGGACAGAGCATATATTTATGCAAGGGTTTGTTTTTTTTGTTGTTGTTGTTTTTTTTGCCTCACCGACAAAGCCCACTGCTTACTGGCGGTTTCAGGCTTGAGAAGCTCTTGTTCTGAGGTGGGAGATGTTTTGCTGTCAGCCGCGACGTGACCCAGCATGGCCGGCCCTGAAATTCCACAAAACTCCTCCTGACACGGCGTCAAGGCTGAAGTTTAAATCTGTTTCGCCTCTCCCCCCGGTTTGAGATCAGAGGCAGCTGGGGAGAAAAATGCTGTGCTCGACTAATTGTGGTTCTTTGCAGCCCGACCGCCGCCGCCCCCCCCCCCACCTCACCAGCCTCCTCTGAAGACCTGTGTTTTCAGATGGACTCAGCGCCGGCTGCTTTTTTCATTCCTCATGCCCAGGCTTGAGAGGATGTATGCTGAGGTTTTGACAACCCTATGTTTTTCCTTTCTCTAGCATTGTGTCAGGACATTAGCCAATACATTAGCCAATTACTTATTGGCTAATGGGTAATTCCAATGTACCGCCCCCGGTAACAAGTCACTTGTTGGTCAAGACCTTTTATTTTGCGGACGACAGACCAAAAGAAAAGTCCAGCCATCGCACCAAACAGGGGAAATACTTTGAAAGACAAAGAAAAAATGAAGAAAATCAGGAATATTATTGTCTAAAACATCCAGCGGAATAGATCACAGGAATAAATTGCCAATTTTAGAAAAGTACAAATAAATGAAGCCCTGTTAACCCCGGCACAAACAGGAAGCATACGATATATTCATGGAAAAATAACAACTGATGCTGGATGCAATAAATCACAAGCTGTTTCAACCACACAAACAACCACAATGCGAACAAAAGAGAGTGCCAGGGAGTGTTTAACGTTGCCTGGTAGCGTAGCATGCTAACGAGCATCATAGCATAGTTTGCCTGTAGTTTCAGTTAATGTAGTCTGTTAACATAGCCTGTTGACATTGCGGCATGTTAACGTACCATGCTAACATGTTAGCCTAGCCGATAAGCTTAGCCTGTGGGGCCTTCAGATGTAAAGTGGCGGCTACCACCCAACTATTCACCTATTGATCATCCTCTTGGTGTTTGAAGGCGCTCGCCACTCAGATAGTGACCGAATCCCACTGCCCCCCCCCCCTCCCCACACACACTCACATGCGACGGCCCAAGGGGGGGTGGGTTTAGTGGAGAGTGGCGGCCATCGATCCCGCTGTGACCTCCACATAGTCAAGCGGTCGCTTCGCTCCATGAGTCTGAAGCGCTTTTACACAATCCTGCAAGGACGAAAAAAATAAAAAAAATAAAATAAGCAGCTCAAAGTGGATTAGTGGAGAGTAGAAAGTGTTTTCTGGGGCGTGGCGCCAGTATACAGGCAGGCGGGGGGGGGGGGCGGCAAGACGTGACAGCATTAGCTTCACCGTTTAGCGCACAAAAACGTACACCCACACAAACATTTCACCACACTGTGTGCATGTGTGCATGAACACAGTAGTGTTTAGTGTGTGTGCATGCAAGTGTGTGTGTGTGTGTGTGTGTGTGTGTGTGTGTGTGTGTGTGTGTGTGTGTGTGTGTGTGTGTGTGTTTACTGCGGCCTGCTGCAGATGTTTAATCCTGGAATGAATGGAGCGTGAAATGCAATCTCCCAACGGGAGCTAAGAGGGGTGAAGGAGTTCTTGGAGAGACCAGCCCAGACCAGCAGAAACCAGGAGGGACCAGCAGAGACCAGTAGAAACAGAGACCAGTAGAGAGAGAGAAACCAACAGAGACTAGAAGAGACCAGTAGAGAGAGAGAGAGAGAGAGAGAGAGAGAGAGAGAGACGTGTGCGCATGCAGGTGTGTCACCTGGCATTTCATTTTGAATGTGTTTTGTGTATTTGTGTGTATGTGCGGCAATTGCCACTTGAATGTCAATGTACCTGTGTGTGTGTGTGTGTGTGTGTGCGTGTGTGTGCGCGCACACACGTGTGTGTACCTGCGAAGGACAGGCTGAGTGTGCCAAGTGTGCTGCCAGGGGGGGCTACCATGGGGTCACGCGGGTTTCTGTGGCCGTGAAGCCGAAGCTCTGCGAGGGTTTAACAAATAACATCATGTGATCGCGTCAGGACGCACCTGATAGGCCGAGAGCACAGGAAATAGCCAGCAGTGCCGTGTGCTCATTGGGTGGCGTTGGGCGGATGACACAGTATGTGAAAAATACAGCAGGATACTTTGATTATGGCAGATATACTGCGGTATTTACTTCAACCGGTGGAGAAGTTTTAAAGGAAAACGAATAGTGCATTGCATTACAGGATTACCGTACTTTGCTGTATATTACAATAGCGGTATTATAAAACAGTGAGCCAAATCGATGTTATGAGTGCAGCCCTTAATCACAGTGCCAGGCTTCACAGGCCCATAATATACGACACCCCCTAACCCTGCGGCCCCTGGAGGACTTAAAGGAGACCTTCCCCCAAAACCCAGGGGGAAGAACTGTATTACAGCCTAGCGGACGACAAACCGCGACTGTCCTAAGCTAATCCTGAATTAAACCTTGACATCGTCGTTTTCTCAGAGTCGATACGTGACAGGAGAATGAAGAATCGCGGTTTCCGAGTGCATCGACCATTTCTCCCGCCGCTCATTTTTTCCGCCGTCTACCGTTTACAAAATGGCAAAACATCACGCAGCCTAAGCAGGGGAAACGCACACACACACAAAGTAAAGATAAAGTGTCTCTATTTTCACTCCACTCCATCGCCCGCTGATAAAAATCACTTAAGTCATTGATTAAAATGTGAGCAGGTTAATTCTGGGGGTGACTTCTCCGCGCTTTGCATAATTTCCTTTCGGCGCAACAAATAAACAAACCGTGGATCGGGACGGCCCTTGCGACGCCGTTATCAAGTAACGAGCCCAGCACAGGTGTGTGTCGCCCCACATGTGTGTGAGGACATTTAAACAAGGGATTACGTTTCACAATTTCACAACATAATCCCTCTAATCCAGACTAGCCATTATTTTATGTGGATAGAGGGATTATGCGTTACCTGTTGCGTTATTAAAAATGAGTTTGTATGAATGCTGTTTGCCTTTTGCGTCCTATCAAAGGTCCCTGGGAACAAACGCCCGGAGCGATGTTTCTAATATTTGTATCTTTCACCTGTATGATGTATTATATATCATGTTGCTCAGTCAATCTCCGCAGCCCTTATTGACTCACTGTCCTTGCAATAAATTTGTGAAACCTTGTTTTTTTTATGATACGTCAATATACAGTACCCTTCAGTATCTTCTTACAGATGTATAATGCATTCATTCTTACTTTCCGTAGACTCTGATAATGAATACAGATGAATGAATGAATAATGGCACATACAGACTAATCTGGTGTAACTTTAAAGGGCCCTACTTCACCACCGGCTGTGACGTTGATTAGCCATTTCAAGTCATTTCAAAGTACCACTCAGTTGGTGCAGTCCACTGGGTAGGCAGGTACTCAATGACTCAAGTGTTCAATGATCTATCACTTCGACAGAATCGTTTATTCAACTTCAGCTAATGTATTTTTTATTAATCAGTGTTGCCACAATGACTACATTCAACGTTTTAGATTGATAAGAGAAAAACAAGGTTTCACACTGAAGGCATTTAGCAACCTCACAATCTGCTCATTTGGAAAATTGATTGACATGAATTAATGAATTATTTGAATGGATGTATTTTTTGTTTTTATTACTTTTAAAGATAATTATTAATCATGTCTTTTCCATTTCCATATTTCCTGATTAATATTGTTTTTCTATCACATTTAAGGTGAAATAATTTCAAAAATGTGTTTTGACTTAGACCTGCAACGTTTTAATATGGTTGCCATTAAGAACTACATGATGAAATGAGTCTAACACTACACACAATATACACAAATTGGGCCTTTTTTCACTTGCCATGAAATGACAGATCTATTAACTCATTCCTTGGACACGAACAACAGGAAACCTTGCAACCACAATAGCCGCGCTAGCCATGCTTATTCCTTAATCGGTAACACAATTTGAAATGCATGATTCAACACTCCCATTTGTGCTGTGATTCATTATCTCAAAAGTATGCTTGTTTTATTTCTATTTTTTATGGGGGGGATGAATCATGTACGAGTTTTATTCATTATTTTGCAGACCCCTTGGTCAGATGCCATGGACCCCCGCTGGTCCCCGCACACTGAACCACAGCTATGAAGCATATTCAACATCCCACAGGGCTCTTTAATGCCCCAGTGTGTTAATAATCACTTGTATCCAATGCAGAAATCGTTGCCTAATCAGGCAATGATTGTAAACTCTAATTAGACGAACAGAAGGGTGTGGAATTAATCATTTTCAAAGACCACAGAAGACCAAAGACTTTCAAAGAGCAAAAGTTTTCAGTACAATGATCTTGTACATTCTTTACATGAGACACACTTATCAATGTGTTAACCCACTGAGGTCCACAGAAGAGCACAGAAGATCAGAAGATATAAATTATTGAATCTGACCTCATATGTTGCCTTTTATTATGATATCTGACCGGAAATGTTCTTCATTATGAGTGGACTGTATGTATTCTAACCATCGCATGTATTCTAACCATCGCATGTGTTTAAACCATCACATGTATTCTAACCATCGCATGTATTCTAACCATCGCATGTATTCTAAGCATCGCATGTATTCTAACCATCGCATGTATTCTAACCATCACATGTATTCTAACCATCACATGTATTCTAACCATCGCATGTATTCTAAGTAACCATCGCATGTATTCTAACCATCGCATGTATTCTAAGTAACCATCACATGTATTCTAACCATCACATGTATTCTAAGTAACCATCACATGTATTCTAACCATCGCATGTATTCTAACCATCGCATGTATTTTCCTAACCATCACATGTATTCTAACCATCGCATGTATTGTAACCATCGCATGTATGCTCCTAACCATGGCATGTGTTTTAACCATGGCATGCACTCTGAGTACCCATTGCATGAGTTCCCCTAACCATTGCATGTGCTCTAAGCATCGCACGTGTCCTCCTGAGCGTAACATGAGAGCTGAAGAGACGGCTCGTTAATTCAGCCGAGCCAAACATCTTCACACAGGCAGGTTGATACCGGCGGTGCAAAACCGGCGCACACCGCTCTTTAATAACCGTATCAATAATTGACAGGGGGAAGGCCCGTGTTTGTCGATTCACTCCGACCTTACAGTCCAAACAACTGACTGTTAAGAAAGCCGATCCATTCTCAATCACTGTCAGAGCGCTGCGTCTTCGGGGAGGACACGCGTGTTATATTTCTGCTGCGGGGAGCTTGCTTGGCTGCGGACATCCATTCAACAGCCTGTACCTAATTACCTCCCCTGTACTGAAGGGAGCGGCCGAGCGAGGCGACACCGTCCTCACTGTAGCTTCCATCAGGGGGATAATCAGCAGCACTGATCCATGTGCTCACACCTATCGATCCACCAGTTCCCTTACCATCGCTGTGGGAGCATGTATTATTATTATTATTATTATTTTTACTATTATTATTACTATTAGTAGTAGTAGTAGTATTATAAGTATTATTAGTATTATTATTATTGTACGGAGAGAAAGTAATTTCATATTTGTCGATACGTGTTCACACCCAAGACTCAAAGATTAGCGATAAAGTAATATACAGATATATACACTAGGCCTGTTCAGCTGACATGCACCGGAGATAAATCCTGTGTATTGTTATTATTCAATATATATTAAAAAGCAGGCGCGTGCGGTCCATATGGGCAGGTTGGGCGGAGCCCAGCTTGCAAAATGCTCCCCAAAAAATAGTTCCTCAAT
>JAOPJI010000030.1:10603486-10616241 GCA_027122695.1 Merluccius productus
GATAGATAGATAGATAGATAGATAGATAGATAGATAGATAGATAGATAGATAGATAGATAGATAGATAGATAGATGAAGGTCACCTGCTACACCTAGTGGACACTACAGAACATTACAGTCATTGTATAACTGCATTTAATATATGAATTGATTAAAAATAATGTATGACACCATGTTGGACACACCATCATGCATATTTAACTTAGAGAACATACTGAAATGTTATAAATATGTATAACCTTTGCATAGAAATATAGTCTCCACCCTCCTCTCATTTCTGTGTGCTCACTTCACCCTGGGATTGAATTGGGCACACGCTTTTAGGTACACCTAATAATAAAATGTAATAATGTTACATGAGCGGTTTATACGGCTCCCTGTAGGTGTAGTGAACTCACAGCTATTATAATGCAGAGCCATTGCCAAGTGTTTTATTGTAGCTGGACAACCTCCTCCTCCAACCTCTTCACCTTAATGCTCAGGTGTTTCCATGGTAGTGTATGTCATTCTGGAATGGCCAATTAGCTAACTAGAGAGAATTTGGGGAAATAACTATTTGGATCAGGGTTATCCAATTGCTATTATTGTTTGTGCACACACAATAGTCTATATACTATATTTATATATTTTTATATATATAACATAAGGGCCAGAAACAGTATATCTCTGTTACATTATAGAATATTACAAAATGTTACAATGCCAAATTAGTTATTATTTATAATTATTAATAATATATTAGGTAGGAAGCACATTACTGCGGAAGCGCATTGCTGCCAAGCAAAAACATTTCTTTGGAGATATTTACAAAAAAAATAGATAGTTATCACATATAACGAGAAAACTATCACGTTGATACGTGATAGTGAACTTATCTCGTAATAACGAGAAAACTATCACGTAATAACGAGAACAATATCACGTTAATAAGTGATACTTTACTTATCTCGCAATAACGACAAAAATATCACGTAATAACGAGAAAAATATCACGTTAATACGTGACACTGAATTTAAGTCGTAATAACGAGAAAACCCATAAGGCATTTCTGAAGGGAAACTTGCGTGGGTATGACACCAGTAGCAGAATTAAATAAATTGTACTTTCCTCTGGCCCGTTCTCAAATGTCTTCCTCTTTAATCTTTGCCTGCTTCAAATTAATTAGATGCATTTTAACAGAGAGAGCAGAGCTTTCTGCCCCATTCCTCCCTCTGTCTGAATATATATGTAAGGCTAGTACCCTAAACGAGCCACTAGGCGTCGCTGTCTATTCCCCTGATAATTCAGCAATTACCGCCGTTTGTCTCCCACAGGACACCGTAGTTCTTCAAACGTAACGACACAAAGCACGCTAACGCGAGATGTAGAAGTAAGAGCAGAGAATTGACGAGATTACCGAATCACTTTCGGTCTACGGCAAAGATTATAGAGCTCCGCTCTATAATCTTTGGTCTACGGTGTTCCCGTAATTACGAGATTAAATTCAGTATCACGTATTAACCTGATAGTTTTGTTACTACGTGATAGATTGCTCGGT
Organism: Merluccius productus; assembly: GCA_027122695.1. NCBI lineage: Eukaryota > Metazoa > Chordata > Actinopteri > Gadiformes > Merlucciidae > Merluccius > Merluccius productus. Next base: position 10,605,026 of record JAOPJI010000030.1, read on the forward strand.
ATTACGGTATAAGTTCAGTATCACGCATTAACATGATAGTTTTGTTATTACGTGATAATTTGCACGGTATTACGGTATAAATTCAGTATCACGAATTAGCATGATAGTTTTGTTGTTATTACGTGATAGTTTGCTCGGTATTACGGGATAAGTTCAGTATCACGCATTAACATGATAGTTGTGTTGTTATTACATGATAGTTTTCTCGGTATTACGGGGATAAGTTCAGTGTCACGTATTAACGTGACCGTTAAATACGACGGAACTTTTTTAAATTATTTTTTCTTTAGTGGCAGCAATGCGCTTCCATCAAGATGAGATCAGCCAATGTCAGGCTTTATTTCCCATTAAGTCTGCGTGTCTTGTAGTCATCGTGACCGTTGCTGTTATACGTTATTAAGAGAAGACGGGAGCGGTTGAATCTCTCAATGGCCGCGGTTGTGAGTGGAGGCGCGCGCGCCCCGCTGTGCGCACCGCGGCGCACGAGAGCGGAACACGTACACGCATGCGCACACCGAGTTCGAGGAAGGGCGAGGTAAACGGAAGAGGACGTATAGGAGGGAAGGGGAAGGGCTGCATGCATACGTCACGGAGAAATAGAAAATAGCAGGCGCTGTTTCACGTACTATTTTCACCTCTATTTATTTATCAATCCCCCCCCCCCCACGTGCGTCCGTAATATCTTGACACCGTTAGAAGTAATTCGCTTTTGCGCTAAAAATATGTACGTTATATATAGACGAAAGACTCTCAGACGGAAAGCTGAGAGAATGTGACTGGAGGCTGGAGCCACAGAGCCGCTGAACTTCCCGTCAGAGACTGAGAGGAGGCTGCAAGGGGGGACGACGACGTTTGGCTTTTTGTCTCGGACTTTTAAACTGAGGGCTGTTTGCTCGGGGACGACGACGAAGAAGAGACGTTTGTTTCTTGGACATTGCCTTGCGCTTGTCTCTGCGGTGTGTATCGAGAGAGAGAGAGAGAGAGAGAGAGGGGGGGAGAGAGGCTGCACCACAGCTGCCAAAACTGCACCAGCCAGAGAGAGAGAGAGCCTTGGACGGTTGAATGAGGGGGTTTGCGTGAACCACCACCACCAGCAAGCAACCTGGGCAACCTGCTGTCAGGTTAACTACCATGGAAACCTTGATTGGATAAAAAAGAAAAACCAACCCATCCTACCCACACACCCCCCTCTCCCCCGTCCCCTGTCCCTCTCTCCCCCCCGTCCCCCCCAGTCGGACCTACGACACCCGGGTGCTGGTGTCCTCCCCGGGGGGGGGGGGGGAGAGGTGGCCAGATCATCGCCGGGTCGAAGTGGTTGCAGGAGGCGGTGTGTGTGTGTGTGTGTGTGGTTCCCCAGGTCCCTACCTTGGTCCCTTACCCTGCCCACCCGTCGCTCTGGCCGACCCTAGGCGAGCCCGACCATGGCAGGGAACCTGAAGAAAGGCGGGGGGCTAATCGGCATGATGAAGGACGCCTTCCAGCCGCACCACCACCCCTCCACTTGCACCACCAGCCGGGCGCCGTGGACAAGAAGACGGTGGAGAAATGCTGGAAGCTGATAGAAAAGGTGGTACGACTCTGCCAGAACCCCAAGCTGGCGCTGAAGAACAGCCCGCCTTAGATCCTGGACCTGCTCCCAGACACCTATCAGCACCTGCAAAGCCGGTGTGTCGGATGACGTATCCTCCCGGAGACGCCGTGGGACCCTGGCTGTCCGCGGGGCCGTGCCAACGGCCCCCAGCAGTCCAGCAGCTGGCGGTCAGGGGCCGTACAACACCTTGGTTCCTTCACCTGTCTCCGATGCGCCCTGCGGCCCGAAGGACGACGTGACCCCGCCGCGGAGTAACACCATGCCCCCCCGCGCCAAGAACAATATTAAGGTAAAATACAGAAACCCAGTCATAAAAAGGCACCGCAGCTCCAAACTGTTCTCCACCCTCAATCAATCCAGAATAGTCTGGGATCCTCATTGCAAGCCGAAGGGACTTTTTTGTGGACACCTGAACATTAGAAGCCTTGGCAATAAACGTGGATAAAACTGGAACACCTCCTCAGTGACTCCAATATCGATATCCTAGGCCTCTCAGAGACCTGGCTGAAATCATCATCCGCTGAAGCCCTGGTAATGATGCAGGAATACCAGGTATTTAGAAAAGATAGGGAAAGAGGCAAAGGTGGGGGAGTACTACTTTATGTAAAATCTAATTTAAAATGCAAACTCCTTGAACTACCAGAAGCCATCAAATTTGACTGTGTTGGAGTAGAAGTGTTGCTGTCTACTGAAATGTCTTTCATTTTACTATGTCTATATCGCCACCCATCCGCCAAAATAGACTTTTATGACCAACTAAAAATCATGTTGAACTCAATTGGCTCAAATGAAGAGTTAATCATCCTAGGAGACTTCAATGTAAACTGGGATGACAAACAAGGTAGGAAAAACCTGAAATTAATCACCGAAAATTACAACCTAAAACAGCTAATAGAGCAACCAACTAGACTGACAAATAAATCGCAGACAAGAATTGATCTTTTATTTACAAACAACACCGACAGAATATTCAAGACATATAATTTCCTGACTGGTATCTCTGACCATAACAGCATCTTTCTGTCTAGAAAGCTCAATAATTCAAGGCTTACCAGACCACCTAAAGCCCACCCCTCCCCTAGTATTAATGTAATACCGAGGAATCAGCTACAAAACCTCAGTGAGGGCATAGAAAACATTGATTCGGAGGAAACCCTCTCATCAAATAACATAGAAACCAGCTGCAATTCCTTTCTGAATAAAATCAAAAATGTGTTGTCTCCTCTCACCAGGAGAGGGAAGAGAAGGGCCAGGACACGTAATGCCCTGCCATGGCTCGACCAAAATTGCAGGGACCTGATAAGATCTAGAGACTTACTACTTAAGCATTACCTGAAATCTGGCCTGCCTACCCACAGGCTAAAATTTACACACATGCGTAACAAAGTAGTACAGTCTCTGAGAGAGGCCAAAGCAAACTTTTTTATTTCTGTAATCAAGGATGCAAAGGGCAATGGGACGAAGGTGTGGCAAACCTTAAATAAATTATTAGGTAAGGATACCAAGCACGAAACAAACTCTTGAACTGAAAATTGATGGTATCTTGGTAAGAATTGCTAACACTTTTAACAATTACTTTTTAGACAGTGTGCTTGAAAGAGCAAGACATTTTACTCCCTCAACTATTGTACCTCGCTTGATCAGCAATGAACAGCCCATTTTTCAGCTGGCTAACATAACAGAGACAGAAGTCACAAAGATTATTGGAGCACTCAAAGGTTCCAAAACAAAAGATGTATATGGTATCGACACAAATTTCATAAAGACACTCTCATGCATTGCTCAAACCCATTACTCATCTGGTTAACTTAATTCAATCAATTAACCAGAACAACGTCCCGTCAGCCTGGAAGGTGGCCACGGTGACTCCCATTTTTAAATCTGGCTCCAAAACACTGGAAGCCAATTACAGACCAATCAGTATACTACCAATTATTTCCAAGGTAGCTGAAAAATGGGTAGCGAACCAACTGATTGCACATCTGGACGGAGGTCTGACTCCACTACATCCTATGCAGTTTGGTTTCAGGGCACACCATTCCACTGAGTCAGCAAATTGTATGTTCATTGAAAAAACTAAATGTCTTGACCTTAAAAAGGCATTTGACACCGTCAACCACCAAGTAGTTTTAAACAAGCTCACATTTTTTAATTTCTCTAACACCATGCTATGGTTTAAATCATACCTATCGAGCAGAACTCAATGTGTAACTGCTGACGGGGTCAAATCGCCTTTTCGCACTTCTACTGTTGGTGTCCCTCAGGGTTCGATCCTTGCGCCTCTGTTGTTTTCACTATACATAAATGACCTTCCAGATGTATGCCCAGACCTCAATGTCCAGATGTATGCAGACGATGGTCATTTTTACTCACGGTTCCAACTCTGACATTACTTCCAGCAAACTCACAAACGCTCTAGCTAAGGTACAAGACTGGCTCAATAACAACTGCCTTATGTTCAATACAAAAAAAAACGGTTTGTATGACTTTCACCAAACGACCAGTAAACCAGAACAGATCAAACGTTTTCATTGGAGAAGAGGAACTTCAATTGGTAACCCAGTTCAAGTACCTTGGTGTTACACTAGATTCAAACCTCACATTTAAAAAACACATCAAAAAAGTGGCCAACATAAGAAGATTTAGCCTGCAAAATTTTTAACAAATCAGGCCCCTCATCTCGTCTGATGCAGCTAAATCTTACCTTCACTGTATGATTCTGTCCCACATTGAATACTGCTTTGTGGTTTGGTCGTTTGCTGGTATCACTACACTGAAATCGATCGAACAACTATATAAAAAATCTATTAAGGTATTTGCCAGAAAATCCTATTCTTCTCATCACTGTCCAATTCTTGCGAGGCACAACTTCTTGAGTTTTGAAAATCTTAAAAGTTTTAAAAACAGTTGCCTTATCTATAAAACCCTCAATGGGCTGGCTCCTCCCCCGTTAGAGGAATTTTTTAGACGGAGAGACAACACACTCAGCACCAGATCTGCCTCCAGAGGGGACTGTGAGGTGCAGTTCAGACGTAGCCATATAGGCCAAAACTCCATAACTGTCAAGGGCAGTGCATGTTGGAATAGTCTCTCAACTCCGATCAGAGATAGTTCCACTTTTAAAAAACATCTTAAAGAATGGTTACTGTCCCACCAAACTTGCACCCATGAATAACATACTGACTAGCACTTTAATACAGTATTACTGTAGCCCTTATTTCTCACTGTATCCTATCTGTAACTTATTGTATAATTGCTGCTAACATTGTGCCTTCTCTTATATATTTTTTTATATTGTCAGTCGTTGTTTGTTTTTATGGTATGTCTGTCTGTCTTTTAATGTGAGGACTACGGGTGGAAATTAGCCTTGAGCTAAACCCGGTATATTTACAAGAGGTCATTGCACCAATTGTTCATTAATATACATTGTCCTCTGCAAATAAACGATAAATAAAATAAAAATGAACAAAATGTATTAAGGCCAATAAACCTTATACCATGTCAATGTATACAATAGACTATAATTTACCATACAAAGCATAATTATCAATACACCATGTTCAATACAGAGCTCCTTGGTCTGAAGCCCTATGCTGTGACAATTTGCGTACTTCCATACTTCCACTTGCTATTTTGAGTCCATAAGTGCATTCCCACTGAGAAGTATTGCAAAATGCAGTGCACTCATAACAGTGTGGGGCGCTGGACACTTCTCACCCCCATAGTTTGCCATCTGGGCTACGTAGCGGAAGGGGACGGACCACCACTATTTGTGAAAATGGTGGTCGAATTAAACAAATGTTAATTTTGATTGATTTTATAATAAAGTCACATATATCGCAAACAAGCCGGCAGCCGATATGTTGGCGGTCAAACGTTTGCTCGATACTGTTCAACCCGACACACTGCGAGTCTTTGTGTATTTATGTGGAAAGGTGAAGGACTCGCCTCCTTGGTCTTGGCAACCTCAGCGATGGCGGCCGTGCGCTGCTTCTCAAACTGCTCGTTCTCCTCGTTGGGCTTGAGGGCGGCGGTGCTCTGCAGGGTCTTCCTCTGGTCCAGGTCCCTGCTGTCCCTACTGTCCTCCTGCCTCACACACTTCTGGAGGAGGAGGAGGAGGAGGAGGAGGAGGAGGAGGAGGAGGAGGAGGAGGAGGTTAATACACTTCTAGAGTCGTAGCCGAAGGTTCCGAGGTTGTGTTGTTAAAGTGTTGTTGATGTGTTATTGTTGTCATTGTATTGTGCTGTTGTATTATTGTCTTTTTATTGTATTAGTTGTGGTTTTATTGTTGAGGTTGTGTTATTGTTGTAGTTACATTGTTGCGGTTGTAGTGGTAGTTGTAGTTTTATTGTTGTAGTACTGTAATTGTTGTGGTTTAATTGTATAGGTTGTAGTGGTAGTTGTAGTGTTGTTGTTGTTGAGGTTGCGTTATTGTTGTAGTAACAGTGTTATTGTGGTGATTGTTATATTGTTGTTGTTGTTCTCCAGCCCACCTGTCCGAACGGTATGAAGGGCGGCGGTCCTCCTTCCGCTCCGATGTTAATCCGGCTGTGTTTGGCCAAACTCTGAAACCATGACAACGGACGAGGTCACCAACTGGCATGTGGATGATCGGAAAAAAAGGGCATACGTGATTCTCATTCGCTCTCTCTGTCCGTCTCCCCCTCGCTCTCTCTCCCCCCCTCTCACTCGCCCAGTCGAGCCGCTAACACCAGTCAGGCACGTGAAGGTGGCATGGACAATAGACTGGCTGGCCAATCAGCGCGTAGCACATACTGGCGCTACTGGCAGATAGCAGTTAGATATTAATGTGTGTTTCACTTCTCTGTGCTGACGGGTGGAGTGCTTGTCCACAACCGCTCAGTCCATCCATCCATGACTGCCCCTTAGGTCACAATAAAGAGCTCATCTAACTCCTGGTTCAGTTCTTGTCGGACACCCTACAGCAGACCGCCTCTCCGTTCCACCCTAGTTTAGTTTTTACAATGATCACCGGGTTTGACATCCCATAATCCCCATTTACTTGATCAAACACACATGACAGCCCCCAGCCTCACCCGCTGCAGCTCCCACTTCTCCACCATGAACTCCACCTCCCCCCCCAGGACGCAGATCTTGGAATCTTCCAGGATCAGGAAGCCATTCTTAACCTGGACTGTACCAAGTAGCTTCACCTTTGTTCCTGGAGGGGTATTCAAACTGAGAAACAGAAAAGAAAAAAGAGGAAATGTGCTTGTTAATTAAATGGCCTTAATGTGCTTTGTTAATCCCAGACAGAAAATTCGGATAGTAGCAGGAATAATGAAAAAAAAGGTACAATTTGACAGCGAGCTTATCCCTGCCCCTCCTTCCCCTCCAACTCTCCCCCCGCCTCCATCTTGTCCCTTCGACCCCCCCCCCCTCACAACTCAATTTCCTCCCCCACCTCGATCACATTGCCCACCTCTTCCCCCCACCACTCTGTAGATGACATGGAGCAGGTCCAGGGGAGGGGAGGCCAGTGTATGTATGTGTGTGTGCGTGTGTGTGTGTGTGTCTCATCAGACCTCAACAGGCCTTCCCTGATTATGGAGCTCCAGCCTCCAGATGTCAGCATGGCTATAGAGGATTTCACTTTAAACAACTGGGCTGTCCTAGTCAGCAAGGCCTACACACACACACACACACACACACACACACACACACACACAGTAAAACACACACGCGCACACACACACACACACACACACACACACAGACCCCCGCAGAGAGCAGTCACAGTTGGATCATTCTTGCTACTTAATGCACTGTTATCTTCCCCTCTCTCTGACTTTCAGATGTTTCAGACACACTTACACACACACACACACACACACACACACACACACACACACACACACACACACACACACACTCACCAGACACAAGATGTACCCCTTCATCCCCCCTGGTTTCAAGTTAAACACACACACACAAACACACACACAGTAAGACAGGGTGTTTGTGTGTTCGTGTGCAGCTCATGAAGAGAGCTTTTGTTCTTGCCCCTCCCTTCTCCTCTCCCCCATCCACCTGTACAGCCTGTCGCCGGTTGCCATGGCAGCAGTCGCCGTGGCCACCGCTGCCGGGATGGAGATGTCATTACTAGGGAAGTGGTTAGTAGATCAGCTGCCACCAAGTGGAAACAGCAGATAAAGGGAAAATAGAGAGGAGATGTTGACAAGGGGCGTGTGTGTGTGTGTGTGTGTGTGTGTGTGTGTGTGTGTGTGAGAGTCTCGAAATCGGCGTGTGGGTGTGTGTGTGTCTGTTTATGTGTTTATGTGTGTGTGTGTGTGTGTGTGTGTGTGTGTGTGTGTGTGTGTGTGAGAGGGTGTTAGGCTATCTGTGTGATACAAGCTGGAAGAGGGATAACAGGAAATTGAGGACAGAGGAACAGCGGAGATTGCAGAGGGGGAAAAAAAACCCTGAAATTCACCAGAGAGGCCTGACAGGATTGGTAAACAATGTTTTAGATGCCGTGATAACACAGCTAAATACTGCAGAGTCTACTCTGAACTTCTGCTTTTAAAATGGATTAAAACATTGTACATCATAACCCTTCAAAACAATCATAGCGATAGCATTGAAGTTCTTCTACATTAGTTATCTCGCTATGCAGAGCAGCTCCTAAACTCTTGGGGTTTTTAATGTGAAGTAACATTTGATTTAATGTGAAGTAATATCGTACCGTCGTAATATTTTAGTATGGATACTTGAGTTTAGTGGGGCAAATATTTTTGCGTGTTATGTTATCAAACATTTACAATGTCTGCATAGTCGCCGGCCTATATATTTACATTCTGTCCCTGCCTGTCCTCCCTTACAGCGCAGCTTTAAAAAGCGCTCCAGGATTTAAATGCAGGGAACAGCGAGAGACATTCAGAGAGACGCGAGGGGAGACGTTAGCTCAGGGAAGCTGGAACAAGTGTGCCACCTTTGCACGCCAACGCAGTACTGCAGCTAGTCGACGCAGTTCCTGTGGACTTGTACACACTATTTACCAACTCCACGTCGGCTCTCCCTATAAGTACTTGTACATCGCAACATCACATCGCACTGACCGCCTCCATTTTGGAAGCGTTGTAATGTTAGTTATTATGTTGGTTGTCATGTTTTTTTTGGTCATTGTTTAATAATGACTTGTAAAATGATTTGTCGTTATGGGGAGACGTGTTTGAAATTGCCACAGCATTTCTCATGCAAAACATGGCAAAACAAAGTGTTCATTAGCCTAGGTGAGGGCATATTTATGTTGAGTAAGGATTTTACAGGACAACAACTCTCTTGAGTCCTCTCAATATGGCGGATTATGGCCAACAAAAAAATCCCATGATGCATTCTGGTATACAAGCCATATACCCTGACTAAAAATCTAATCGAGAAGAGAATCGTGAAATCCCTACTAACTACCACAAGCCACTTGGGGACCACAGTTCATGATCAAACCGACAAACCTCCTGTGTGCAGAGAGGGAGAGACTGATGCGTTTGCGCATGTCTCATAGCATCGCTATGGAAGCAGGCTTACTCTCAAGGAATAAAGGTTGGTACTACTAGCCCAAAAACTAGCCCGCAGAAAAACATTGGGGACCTCCAAAGTTCAGAGCTGGCCCTGCACCAGCTCCAAATATCTCACAAATATCACACATGTGGATTGAAATGCCAAATGCATTTCCTACTTTTTTTTTTTTTTACTAATGCCAAAACAAGTCATGGGTATTTCATGAGCGTTACCATAGAAACAGACTTTAAAAAAGATATATATAGATATGTATATCTACATATATTTTAAAAAAACATCCTAGTTGCCTTTAAAAAGCGTAGGTACTTATAGTCCAATAGTCTGTTACTACTATAATTTGTGTATAATTTTGTATCATTGTTTTAAGATGTTTTTCGACGATGACAGCCATGGGACTTGCAGTGCACCATGTCCTCACGTCATCGCCCCCGTGGTGGTGGATACATTCAAACAGTTTGTACCGTTACGGACTGTAGATTACTTTCAGTCCACACTAGAATGACCTTGTAACATGTGACCCAGCATCCAAAGCCATCCCCATCCCATGGGATAATGTACAGCGAGCCCGTCATTATTGCGAAATAAACCCAGGGGTGACCCTGTGACGAAAAATTGTTTTATTGATTTAAAGACGACTTGAATGCTTCCGCTGAGGAAAACAGTCTGTTGTTCATAGCAGCGTTCTGCTACTCTGAAATAACAGACCTCAGAATGAACGTAACTGAATCACAATCGAGTATTCAACAAAGTGGTGTAATAAGTGATTCATATTTTCACCAACATGGCACACACCTCTCTGAACACACTCAGTCCAGCAGAGACCCGCTACTATGCCTGTCATTGTGTGAACAATTAATATTCTGTGCTAATTGTGCGACTGTTTAATTTAACTACAGAGCCCTTTAGTGCCACATGCTGTTGACCATCGCTTTATAATCTAGTAAATGGACTCCCTTTCTTCAGACACAGGTAGGCAAGGTATGAGCTGTGTACTTACTAATTAGCCCTGTACAAAACAGATCCTGCATCCATAGACCATAATAGAGAACGTACATGCAGTCCAGAAAAGTAAAAAGAGCTCAGTTCAAAACTACGCTAGCCAATTCTGCGTGTGTACAGGGGACTAAGGGGACTACTTCACTAATACTACTACTAGTAACTAATCAATCATTGAGCAGACCCTTGGGTCAGGGCTGGCTTATATGCTCTAGTCTAGGATGCTTACAGGTAGACTGTGGACATTGGGGGATCGAACCCAGGGAAGTTGGCCTGGGAAGTCGAACACCGTGACCACTAGACCGATAACGACAGCAGAATGCGCGTGTGTGTGTGTGTGTGTGTGTACCTGATCTTGGACAGCTGTTTGTACTCGAGCGCAGGGCAGCTGGTGTGACCATCTGTCACGTGCACGCGCAGCATGCGGGGTGCCGCCTGCGACTGCTCCTGCTCTTTAGGAGCAGAGATGTTCCTCACCTTCTGCACCTGCAGCACACATGGTCCCTCTACCTACACACACACACACACACACACACACATACACACACAGGGGAAGATTAGAGGACTTTCCTCTAAAAATATAGTCCCCTTTTTTCAGAAACCTTAAAGGGCTCCTATTTTACCACCAGGTGTGAATGTGATTAGCCATTACAAGCCGTTTCAAAATTGTGACATCCCTACCCTATAGTGACATCACAAGTGGGAGTGTCCACCCAGATGTAGGATGACTAGATCAGTCCACCAGCCTACCCAGTGGACTGTACCCACTGGTAGGCTTATCTAGCCATCCTACATCTGGGTGGACACTCCCAAATATGCTGTCAAAAGAGGGTAGTCACATGACAATTTTGAAATGGCTTGTAATGGATAATCATACTCACACCTGGTGGTAAAATAGGAGCCCTTTAATCTTACTGTGAAAAGCAGCAGTATAGGAGCCAGGATGAAATATCGGTCTTACAACCACGCTGGGAACACCAGGCTGTTAGCATCACATGCTATTTAATTTGTCTTTGCTATTCATTGTGACATTTCCTTTCTGATTAATTACAGAGAGCTGTAGACTCAGAGCCAAGCGGGAAGGTGGGGG
>JAOPJI010000030.1:10620486-10632652 GCA_027122695.1 Merluccius productus
TGTGTGTGTGTGTGTGTGTGTGTGTGTGTGTGTGTGTGTGTGTGTGTGTGTGTGTGTGTGTGTGTGTGTGTTGGCGTTCCTGTGTGCTATTGTGTTTCAGCGTTACTGTGTGTGTGTGTGTTTTAGTAGCCTTGGTGCCGGAGAATAAGCATTTCTAAATCGTCGTTATTTCTATCCCTGTGTCCTACAGCGCCGCTTCAATCAGCCCAGCGTGTTTCTCTCTAACTGACGTTGACAAACTCAGAGTTTCACCTTAAAGCTTGCACACGCTTGCATCACACACTCGTTGCCTAATGGTTCAAAATGACAGTTTGGGGGGGAAATACACTGCACTAGTGTTCACCCTTTGACAGCCAATAGCGATGATGAATCCATCTGTGATTTCATTTCTGACAGGAATTGCATCTTTACAAAAATCCCTGCTCTGTGTGTTTGTGTGTGTGTGTGTGTGTGTGTGTGTGTGCGTGTGCGCGTGCGCACATGTCGAGTCTCATGTCACCGACTGTCCCCTAATCTCGCCGAAGAGCAAATGTTCCTCACAATTTGTTATCACAATGTTCTTGTTTCCCAGGTCAACGAGCTATAAAAAGGATTTCCGCTCACAGCGGCCGTCCGCAGAGTGCCGCGTTGGACAGAGAACAGCCTGTGATCAATTAGTGCTTCTGGCCGCGTTAGCCTCACCTAGCTACAGCAGGTCCATGCCCCCCCCGCAATCCTACAGCAGGTCCCACAACAGAGGAGTGTGTCTGGGAGTCTGGACGCCTGCCCAGCGGGGAGGTAATGGAACAAGAGACGCCGCCACAATGTCCCCAGAGGACGACTCGCTCTCCGTGTCCCTGTTTGAAACGAGTGGCGGTGGCGGTGTACGTGATACAGCACAGGTAGACGCGCCACGGTAGCCTGGAACGGGGGAGGGCTGTACCTGGGGATTTGCAGAAAATGCGTCTGAATTCTTCTGATGCCGATCCGTCGTAACACTGACAGCAAAATGTGGAATATGTGTGCGCGCCGCTTTTCCTTCTGCAAGACATTTCAGTAACAATGTCTGGGAGTTTGCGTTTTATCCAAATGATGCAATAAATACTACTATCCTAATATTATCCAAATGATGCAATAAATACTACTAATAATAGTAGTGAGTGATTTCGGGCACAGCCAGTGACTTTTGGCAACGTTTTGGCGTACTGCGCTCAGAGTCACGGCGTACCTGCCTCGGTATAATTCACCCGTAAACTGCTGTGTTTCCTGGTTATCCTGCTGTTGCTTGACATTGACTGATTACCTATAAAACATGAAGAGCTGCGAGAAGACATCCAATAAACACATTGAGACGTCGTATTACCGATCGCTAAGCGCCCAGCCGTCAAATGATTTCCTCAGGTAAATCATGGAGGCTTTTTTAACGCCATCTCCTCTTCATGCAGAACATGCTGACCGGAAAATAACCCCAACTTGCATCGTCTACCACACAGATGGCTTTAACCCACAAAGCATCACGCCACACTAAGTGGTTGGTAGTGCTTCGCTCGCGGATACGAATCATTAGGCGGTCTGTTTGTATAAACAGGGGCCTCCGCGTGACCTGTCAGTTCTTTTAAATGTTGTCAAAAATGTACCATCAAATATCTGTTGCCTTATAAGTCTGCAATCTCGCACGACCGAAGGTTGGGGAAAAACAGCTTTAAACCAAGCGATGGGATCTGTTTGAGTTTAGCCTAGAATGGCAACATAATAACTACATGATACTGTGAGCTGAGATGAATAATGTAAACGCTGTAATAATCCAGACGTCCATATACATGATCACGCATATACACACTGAAGAAATAAGTCATTCATCACGCTTTAGGCAACTTGGGTGAAAAAACATGTTTTCCCTTACATTCAACATTACTAGATTACTATTTAGTATTTTTAGCAGGTGCTTTTATCCGAAGTGACTTAAAGTGACTTCAGATACATGTCTTAATGAGGTTAGGGTACCAGAGTCAGGCCACTGTTAGGTTACAGAGGTAGGGGATCGAACCCGGTATACTTTTTGCCTGGCAGTTGACTCTCCTAGATTGAGGTAGAATTGAGTTTAGGAAATGTTATGTTACCTGCCGTGTGGGGACTGCGGATGAGGAAATGAGCAAGACGCTATAATCAGGTACACCGGTGCAACTTTGCTCATGTCTTTTGTACATTGCACAAATAAACACAATGAACTAAACCAGGTTTTAAACATTAGGGTTTGGTTTCAATGAGGCCCTCAAGGCTGGGCTCACGTTGGCTTAAACCGAGTCTATTTACTGGCAATCAAAATAACATTCATCAGGTTAGTGTCTGGCTGAGGGTTATTGTCATCCTAATGGCCAATAACATCGACCGACAGATAAATGTGATCTATAACAGAGAGCCAGAGCTCATCTTTTGGAGTTTTTCCACTTTAACAATGTTCTGTTAATGTTGACCCTCTCTCTGCTGCCAGGGAGTTTCCAGTGGCCAGCGGCGGCGGAAACACATGATAAATGAAGGGTAGGAGTTATGGGGGGGGAGCCGGTGAGGCGAACGTGATGACGTGGGGGGTGGAGGGGGCGTAAGTCTTGCCTTACTGCCCCGTGACCTTGAAGCCCCAACGGGTCCCAGAGTCGAACTGGAGGAAGGAGGAGGAGGAGGAGGAGGAGGAGAGCGATGTGACCGGTGTAAGAAAGACTCTAATGAAGCCCACAAGGAGAAGGTTGATAGGTTGGTCCTGCACCCCAGCCAGACCAGCCGGTACTGCTGTATAATGTATTTCAGCTGCCTTAAATGTCCGCCTATCCAAGAAGAAAACCACTTTATAGAAATGTTCTTCCGAAGCGTCTGTAGCTCAGAATGACCAGCGTGTAAACTGCAGCAGCGAGTTAAGCCAGCCGTCAGCACGCATGACGTGCTTGTCGTGTACATGTCAGGACAACTTATCTACGGTGATTATAGAGACTGCAGCTCAGCCAATCAAAAGCCTGTCACACTTCAATTCAACATCCAATCAGCTGTCAAGGCTGCTGCAGTTTTATTCCCCCTTCTCTCATTGAGAGAGAGAGAAGGTTGAAAAGAGAAATGGGAGGACAGGAGTTTCCCCGGGAGGTAAATAGACCACCAGCCATCATCTCCACTCATTTACACCATGGATAGCCTGTAAAAAATATAGAAGTAGTGTCCTTGATGTCACTCATTGGTTTATGCCGATTTAATCACGACCAATCCATATTTGGCACATTGAGGGTGCGACTTGAATGGCCGACTCACACAAATCTGTGGCCAAAACTCATTAATGTTCAATCTTTAATACCTTTTTAATTAAATATCATTATCAACCAGAACAAAAAAAATAATACATATATATATATATATATATATATATATATATGAAGATGAACTAGCCACTGAGATCCTTACCGAACAAAGAAAAAATCGATTGGCTTTGTATTACAAGAACAAAATCACATTTTTTCCGGCGGCGGGTCACTCTGCATCAAACCCCAGCGGACCACCTAATGGCCGTCGTGAGGAACGACACGCTGGTCCCATCCGCCTGAGCTTCACTAACAGACGGTCATGGCTGCCACTTGATTTATGCACATTATCATTCCACTGTTGTTCCAACATGAAAAGAGCGGTGTTGGTGTCGTGATGGAGGGCGGGTGGGGTGGGGATGTTAGCGAGCGGTATGTGTCCAGCGCCCTCCCTACCCAGACGGCAGGTTGTTTGATCTAAGCTCCCCCCTCTCCGCTCCTCTTTGAAGTTCCCTTTGTGGGCGACCCAAACTGAACCCAGAGTGATGGGAACTATATTAATAATATAAAAACTATGGCAAGCCGCTTTAGCTTTTAATGGTCTCAGCCTCCCACAACAGAATTGAATTATTACTAGTAAGAATGAGAATTTAAGATATAAAATAGTTTTACTTAGTGTTCTTCTTATCTTCAATTCAATTCTAGGTTTTTAGACCGGCAAAAACACAGGATTTTACACCTGTTTTCTCTAAATGACTTTAGTAACAGTATTATTTTAGTAACAGTGACAAAATGGGGCCGCGTTGTGCCTTATTTTTCGATACACACCTCGTTGTGGATTATCCCTTACATATTCAATGGCAGCAACATTAGAATACGTTCATGGAGTCCCTCCAACAGATAAAAGGCTCCTTTACCGGTTGTAATGTATGTCCATTAGTCACAAGGTAACTTAGTGAAGGAGATTTACAGCAGCTCCCGGTCGTATGCAGCGCTCGGCAGGACGGATGACACCGCAGACCGGCTCACGGCCGTTTTAATCATTATGCAACACTGACAATATTTACGAGCGCACGCCTGGGGACTCTCTGCTGATCAAACACCTCCAGAGAGCTTTGCTAATATTTAAAGTTTTTTACAAATGGAGTTGAAAAGCGTTTGAGAAAGTGCTACAGGCTCCACGTTCATCTATCTTCATTGACTTTGTTTGGATTTCAAATGTTTTCCAATTGTGATTTCCAGAATACTGTATATGTGTATATAAATACACTTGATTTAAAGGAGTGATTTTACGACCCAAAGAGATTAAAAACCCATCACGGTCACCACTGCTGGTAATAAACCTGTAGTCGTTAATCTGCTGGGTCTAGGTCAACTCTTTCCAACCTTTTTGGGCCGTAACCTCTTTTAAGATCGGAAAGTCACAACTTGATCCGCTTCCCCACGCATTGTTTTAACCCTGTCAGCATATTATATCAATGTCCCAGTGAACATATACACCCATCACACCACACCAAGGTTTCAATAGCTGTCTTCAAAGTCAGCAATCACCCGCAACCCCATATACACATCATGCGACCCTAAGTGGGGTCCCGACCCACAGGTTTGGGAACATTCGCCTCGGTCAGGGGGAGACAATGGTGGGCGAGATTCTTTCCAGAATGTGAATTGTGAAAATGTGAAAAAATATATATACATATACACGTATACATCTCAAATTTTTTTTTTTATAAACAATCAAATGTTTTAACCATAATTGATACAAAATAAAAAATTATATTTACACCCAAATAATATGTATTAGCCATTTTCTTTGTCCCTACGCGATGCTTGAGGTGATTACGACAGCGACAGAATCTGGCAATCAAGTCAATTTGGAGCACTGAGCACCACAATAAACATTGCGACAATGTGCACGTAGGTATGCTAATTATATTAGCAAACTAGCTTAGCAAATAGCTAGTTATTTTCAATAGCCTTGCTTAAAGCCTAGCATAGATTAACGGTCCAGATGAAGCGGTGGTTAATATCGACCAAAGACAAAGCAGACAGCCCATCAGAGGAGAGGAGAGAAGCTGTTCCACCGTCAGAAAGGCCATTAACCTCTGGTACAAGACCGTTCTGTGGCTAAGGACGCCCATCAGCAGTCCGACCAGCCTTCCTCCAAATGTCGCAAGTACCGAGAGGAATATATCAGTACAGATTCACATGCGTTGTCATCGCTAAAGTACCACATCCCCAATGTGTAGTGTGGACTGAGGGGCTTGCACATGAACGCCTGAAGCCCCGTAAAAATGCTTACGACACTTGAAAACCAAGCACTCCTCTCTCGCTTGCTAAACCAGTAGACCTTTTCCGCCAAAAGGAGTGAGAGTGCAATGTCTGTGTGCGCTCTAGGGGTCCAACAATGTCCATCCCTATTCTGGTGAATGGCACATATATGATGGGGAGGGGCCGAAGTGGAAAAGGCCTAACCTTGTGTATGCTGGAGAGTTGACATGTAGGGCATGTTCGACAGTGTTTATGTACATCAGTTACAAGCCTGGCCAATCAAATCTGCTGGCTACCCTCTGTAGGGTTTTCACATTACCCAGTTGACCAGACCACGGAAGATCATGACCCAAGCTCAGGATCCTTGATCTTAAGCTACCGGGAACCACTAGCTGCTCAGTACCGTCACCCTCAGGTTGATGATATAACAAGCCCTCCCGCACAAAGTAATATTCCCCAGTTAGTGCTTTTGCTCGGCCTGTGCTTACGCCCTCCACTTCGATATCCTTCTCAAACAGCTCTTTAAAGGGACCCATCCTGTTGCTGTAGCTCTTTTAAATCCTCCGGGACATCCCATACATCCTCCCCCGCACTGGGACCAGCTTGGTCGTCTACCCTAGACATAACTTTAACTGTGCCAAATAGCTTCTCCCGTCTGTGTTGACTGCGACTCTTTGGCTCCCTGACTCTCTCAGGGGGACTAATCTCTTCTTGACTAAACAGCATGACATCCCAAAGTGTCTGGGTGTCTGACTCATCAGCTAACGCCCTCTTAGTCTGAGCTCTCGTAGCAACCACACTCACAGGCTGAGTAGACTGCACCAGTTCAGGCAAGATTCCGACATCCATATTTCCGCTGTGGGATACTCATGCTCATCCCCATTGACACAGCATATCCTGACACGCCCACCATTCGGCATGTCTGGCCGACCCACAAGGTAGGGCCGCACCAGGGTCTGAGTGCTGCCAGTGTCAAGAAGAGCCCTGACTGGCCTGCCATTAAGAGTAATGTCAATTATCTGCACTCTACCAGCACACACAGGTTATTTCATAAGCTCAGGCACAGCACATACACCAGCAAATTTACCTTTCTTTCCTGGGCATTCCCTGGCTAGGTGACCTGGCTTACCACAAGCGTAACACGTAAAGCTGTCTCTGTTGGTGGGGGTTGTGTTTGTAGAGGTGTCTGTGGGTGTTATTGAGTGTGGTGTTGTGTTCTGTTGAGGGTGGTGTTGTCGGTGGCTTGGACCCCTATCCTGCTCGCTATTTCTAGGACCAGCTCCACTCCCATAACCCCCAGACCTACCCATCCCCACAGGTCTGCTGGAGCCTTGAAAGCAGAAGTCCTTTGGTCCATGGCGGGCAGCCAGAAAAGTCTCGACCAGCTCTGCAGCTCGGTGTCCACTTTGCGGGTCGTGCTCCTTGACCCACACCCGCACCTCTGTGGACAAAGAGTGCAGGAACTGCTCCAAGATGAGGAGCTCCTTGATATCTTCAACCGTCTTCCCAGCCGGTTTAATCCATTTGTGGAATAAATACTTTAGTCGGTTGTAGAACTCTCTCGGGGTCTCCCCTCTTTCAATGTTCGGATCACGGAATCTTTGACGGTAGACTTCCGCATTTATGGCATACTTCGCCAAGATGGCTTCTTTCACCTTGAAGTAATCCATCACATCATATGGATCCATGGCCACATAGGCGGACCGTGCTCTGCCCGTCAGATAGGGCACAAGGAAGACAGCCCAGTCAGCTGGTGGCCATCTGTAGGCTGTAGCCAGCCTCTCGAACGTGGTCAGGTACTGCTCCACATCATCCCCTTCGGCCAACTTGGGCACGGCTGCCCGGGTCCAGGATACTGGGGACGGTGCTGCTGGCGGCCCGGCTGGTGGCGCTGCTGCTGGCGGCCCGGCTGGTGGCGCTGCTGCTGGTGGTGCTGCGGGCGACATGGCTGGTGGCGCTCCGTCTCCATCGCTGCTTCTCCGTTCTCGCTCTAGCTCATCGTGAAAGTTGTTCAGGTGCAGTTGGACGCTCCGCCACCTTTGCTCTTGCTTGAACGCCTCACACTCCTGTGTCTGCAGGGTCTTCTGTAGGCTATACAGAGATGAGAGGTCAAGCGAACCGGCGTCTTCGGTGACTGCAGCAAACTCTGGCTCACCTCCCACGCCTCCTTCTTCCTGCTCACCCGGTTGGAATAGGTCATGCTGGGCCAGCCGTCTGACTGACATCTCTTGGCGTATCAGAGCCCGCCTCGTCGGCCTCTTCTTCAATGCTCCAGGGGGCGCCACGATCCCACCACTGCCACCACATGTGAGAATGAGCCTCGCGACTCAGTCGCGAGTCGCGAGTCATCACCAGAGGTTTTCATGCTTGATGGTGAAAATTGTATTCACAATGAGTAAAAAAGGTAACACGGCAAAGCCAAACAAAAATACTTTGCTAAACGAAATAAAGCAAAAGTTGCCAAATATCTACACATAATACATTGACCGGCATCACAACAAGCAGTCTCCAGCAGCCTCTCTCTACCTCACAGACCCCAGAATTCAGAAACCACCAGGCTTAAATACAGCCCACCAATTAACTAACTTGGGCGATACCAAGTACCATGGGGGTTCACAGGCCCATGTACAAAACTACAGTCACATTAAACAACCGTCAAATACGTTTTGTACATGTATGCCATTACTCATTCCATAAGCTGTCATAGGCTGATGATGAGCTTCATGATTGTAATGTAAAATACCATAATAATGAATCACAGAAAATAACGTTCCCCTCCCTTCCAACAGTCATCTTCCCGCATCCCAATCAGACATTCAAGTGGTCTCCAGGTGCTCGGGTTGCCTGGGGTTCGAACTGATTGGGGGACCAGGAAGTGAGTGACGGCTATCAGTGTTTGTTTATGTTGTGCAATATGTATGGATTAATGGGATGTAAGGTGCAGGTATGTAATAGAAAGGTTGTGTAGTGGGTGATTGTTTAATGACGCGATGCGTTTGCCGGCACCGCGCGTCATTACCAGATGTGTGAATGCGTGTGGGCGTGTGGATCAGTTTAAATGTTGCGGGTAGTGTCAGTGGCTGCCTTTTCACAAAGGTCAAAAGCAAGTCCTACAACTATCCCTGCCAAAGCTTAAAAGGCATCATTCCATGAGGTGGAATACTGAATTGCACAGGCAAAAAAGCCACACATGGTTGGGGAAACCCACTGCCATAGCTATGAGTTGGGCTATGCATGGGGATTAAATGGCCTGTGAGTTAGAAGCAGTCGCCGCTGTCTAAGGGAACCATTACACGGCACATCACCGACTTAGCCCAGGACATGTCAAGTGTCTGTCAGAATGAAGAAAGGGAAATATGCTTTTGTCAAACGCTGCTCAGTTGCTTGTTTTTGTCAGATACAATTTTGACAGAAAACTTTACAAGAACATGCCGTTTTGCACTGCATTGGCTGGAACGTGCACCGACAGTTTTACAAAATCTGTCACAACAATAAGAGGTACTGTCTTTGGGTGAGTGCATCAGCCTGTGTATAAATGGTGCTGGGGAAATGTTGGGGGAAAAGAAAGAACTGAAAGCTAGAATCTTACAGGTGGCGCCTCACATAAAGTCCACACACTGTATTATCCACAGAGAAGCTCTTAGGAGCAAAGCACTTGACCCAGAGCTTAAAATTGTCCTTGAGATTGCACACTAAAAGCACACTGTCAATTACATAATGGCACGTCCACTCACTACCAAGCTGTTTGCCACTCTGTTTGGCAAATCTCAGGTGGCTTTTGACTGGAAATGCCCTCAGCCGCCTTTACGAGCTGTGGGATGAGGTGTGCTTATTTCTGAGAATGGGTCCCAGCTTGTTGACCACCTGACTGACCCCGACTGGTTAGCGTATTTGTCTCGCATATGTGACAAACTGAACAGACTTAATATGTCATTGCAAGGTGAAAACACAAGCATCTTGACACTGAATATGAATAGAATATGTTGAAAATGTTGGAAAATAAAAAAATATATATATATATTGGATTGCTCAAGTTGAAATGGGTGGGATCTAAATGTTTCCCGAGCTGGATGAATTCATGGAGGAAAATGAACTGTCCTCATGGTGTTACCACCATGAAGAAGTCTATCACTACCCACCTCCAAGCCCTTCAGCAACACTTTAACAAGTATTTCCCAGAGGAAACAACTCCAGAACAATATGACTGGATACGATCACTAACGCACATCACCTGTCATCCGACCTAGAAGACCGAACCTTCAAGCCAGTATTTGGTTCCAAGACGCTGGATGGATTTCAGTCGAGAGGGAATACCCCACAGCTATCCAAGGCTGTATTAGATGATGCAGTTTAGATCTAATTTTTATGTGAAAAGACTTTCTCGACACCGACGTACATAAAAAAATAAATACAGATCGCGACTAAACGTGGAGGATGATCTCCGAGTGGCCATCTCCTAAATTAAACCCAGACTTGACTTGTTGTGCTCCAAGCATATAGCCCACCATTAGGTGAGTTTAACTTTATGTACTGTAATTACTGTATAGGTCTACTATCACTAAAATAAAATAAAAACTATAAGATTATGGTTCTTAGGCTATTGTGTGCATGCAAATGTTTTCATGAGTCAATCACCTCCGGGGATAGTTTGGGTCGCTTGTGTCTCTGGCACCGTTATCTGGGGGGTCGTGGGCTGAGAGGTTTGGGAACCCCTGGTCTAGGTGCTTATGTGTATATCTGAGATCATCTGACATTTATATCCACTCAATCCTATTAAAGTGAGGGGTGGGATGGAGAGGCAAAGTGAAGGCGACATCTGATGGACGTTTGCAGACAACGGAGGAAGAGATGCGAGCACGGCAAGAGGATTTAAACCCTCTTAGAATCTAGAAAACCCCCTGCTGTGACTGACAGGTCCGCTGTTCGTCTGTAACCCCTCTGCCTCTCATCTGACAGCCAAGCACACAGAGAAAGCCTCTTTGTAGGCCGCGTTATGCTCTCTCAACGCTGCTATTGTGCTCCGTGGTGGAGTGGAGATGCTCGCGGGCTAATGTAGAAAGACAGGCGCTAGCGCGGCTCTTACTGTCTGTTTGTGATCGTAGCAAACACAGCGAGTGGCCGATCCCGGGAAGCTCTCGGGGGGGTCTCAGGAGGATGAGGCACCGCAAAATGGTTTCCAACAGGCCAGAAGTGGTCCTGTCTGAAACTGGGCTTTTTTTGCATTCAGAGTTAACTTCTGTGATTTGTGGAATGGAATAACTCTGGCAACATGTCTCATTGGTTTTTGTTCACACTCTTCAAGAAAGCGATGCATTTCGAAAACTATCTACATTTCAGTGTTGTGTTTGTGACTCGATTCTATTTCTTCAGTAAATTAAGACGATGGTGTGATTATGGAGCAGTGTGATGTTGCTACAATAGATTGTAATTTATTTTGATCTGCACTAGTAGTTGTGCAGAGGTCTCTTATTTAAAAGGAGCAGAGTGCCAGCCGATTTACATGTTTGGGCAACTTCCTGGTTTTTGTATTAATTTCTTACAAGGCACTGTCTTATTTAATGGGCAAAAGTTAATTTCAGAATTCATTACAAGATAAATCGAATTTGTGCATCACATTTCAAAAATGATATTTAGTGCTGGGAATAAATTATGGTAATGGCCTCCTCTGTTGTGGGTGGGAGTGCTGCAACGTGCTAGTTCGGCTTCTGATCCCTGAGAGAGGAAGGATGGTAACAAAATGAATATGCCTTAATTTACCCAGTCATGGTGGCGTCCTCATTCACAATACGCAGCAAGGAGTGAACCCCGCTACAAATAGTTCTCGTTTTTGTTCTCAGGAACATGTTGTTCTTAAAAATAACCAAACAACAATTACTTTGCCCAGTTGAACTAAAGTATAAAAGTGTTTAATGTCCTGCCAGTGGGGGTGGTGGGTAGCTACGGCCCCCCGCCCGTCACAACGTTGTCCAAAAAAACCTTCAAGCGCACCTCTCACCAGCGGCCCAGCTTCAGAAGCCGCTACAAACGGCGCCGCCAATGGCTAGCAGCCACCGGACACTCTCCAGTGTGATGGCCACGTGTGATTGGAGGATTTTAGCCGCTTGGGACCAAACAAAAAGCGAGCGCTAAAATGTTGTTTGTTAGTTGCAAATGGCAGGCTCCCCCATTTTACCAAAGGCCAGCCATTTTGGGAAAAAAGTTTGGGAACCACTGCCTTAAGTTATGGTGGAGTTTGCAGTTAAATTAGGGGGGGTGCAGATTAAGGTTAGGTTTGTTATGGAGTTTGTTAGATATTAAGGTTAATTGGAGGTTAGTGTATTATAATTATAGTTAGGTGTGTGTGTGTGTGTGTGTGCATGCTTGCATATGTGTGTGTGTGTGTATGTGCGAGAGAGACATTTGTTCTCTGTTTTTCAAAGCTTTCGCAGGTATCTATATTTGCGACAGTGATGCTGTGATGTATTATTAATCAGTGCTATAGGTCAACAATAGAACCTGTTGAAGTTCTGAATTTTAATTAATCTGATGTGTGAAGAGGGAGACAGGTGTGGTAATTAATCTGTATTAGAGAGAGAGAGAGAGAGAGAGAGAGAGAGAGAGAGAGAGAGAGAGAGAGAGAGAGAGAGAGAGAGAGAGAG
>JAOPJI010000030.1:10646937-10654437 GCA_027122695.1 Merluccius productus
TAGGTACTGAAGCTACGGTGGCCTGTAAGGTGCCAGTAGGTACTGAAGCTACGGTGGCCTGTAAGGTGCCAGTAGGTGCAATAAATACCAGAAAACTGTAATTGAATACACGGTCCAAATCTCAACGAGTACTCGTGTACTCAGTTGTTTTTTTTTCTTTAAGTCTGCGATTGTTTTCACCAATGTACACGTATCCATAGTCACCTGTATGTCACCTAGATACCTAGATCTAAACAGCTCATTCTGCTCATACGGCTCAAGTGAACGAAAACACGATTATTATTTTCAGATCATTATACACTAATGAAAACATACTTATGAATATTATATTACATTTCTGCCAAGAGATGCCACTTAATTATACACATTGTACCTTAAAAGCATCACATTAAAGAGTGAAAAACAAAACGTGATCCTGCCTCCTCTCTCAGCTATTCTCTCTTCTTCTCCTCCTCCTCCTCCTCCTCCTCCTCCTCCTCCTCCTCCTCCTTTACACTCCTGTCCTCCTCCTCCTGTACGTCCTCCAGTACCGTTGTGGTACTGTAGGTTAAACATGTCACTCTACAAATCATTGCCAACTTCTTGCTGACCAGGTTTTAATTAATCACCAGGATATTATGCATTGAAGTCATTTTTTTCACTTTAACAATTCATCTTCATGCCACCTTTTTTTTTTTTATTCCCATAATTTCTTCATAAATCAATATTCATATGAAAATACGGAACATGACAGCAGTCATATCATTTATGACATTACCTATAATAGCTTTATAGCTTTCATAGCTGTATGTCTTTCATACATTTTATATTATTACTCTTTTTCTGGTATGAGACGTATGCTTGTATGAAAGGGTTGGCAAGTGCTTTGCTTTGCCTCCCAGCTATAGAGGAGAACCAGTTGAGGACACACAACTCTAAACTCAATAAAAACGACAAAGCAAAAAAAATCGCATCTGTCTTGTGTGTGTGTGTGTGTGTGTTTGTGTGTATGTGTGTGTGTCTGTGCAACACACACACACACACACACTCCCAGCCTGAAACAGGTCATCAGAATGGAAGGAGTCTCGGTATGTCTCGCTGTCCTTTCGATTTTCTCGACAACCGTTCATCCGATCATCACATCACACTTGGCGGGTGTAGCCTACTGCTGAGGACCCAAGGAACCAGTGGACTTGTTTGGAGGAGCGGGTCAGAAAGCTGCAAGCGGCAAGACCGGATGCCGATCAGCCTGTTTTTTGTACAGGCACTGCACTAGTCGAGACTAATCAATAGAAAATAAAAACATATGTTGAATATATTTAAGGCTTGTTTACTTCGGTTGGTACATAGGATCAGTGTTTGGTGTGAATACCTTTTTTTAACCAAGATGTTTGTTACGGTTGAGCTTTCCCACACTTTGATGAAACCAGAACAAAGGCCAAGCTAGTTCATGTCTCTGTGAAAAATGGATTCCTTTGTGTTTGTCCCTGGGCTGATGCACCAATAACTTCAAAACATCAGACGTACAATAAATATAGCAGCTCCCCAAACTCCCCTTTCTTAGTTATGGAAGTGCGGCGTGACATGTTTTATTTGTCTCTTTCATTTATTTATGAGAGGCGCCGATAGCTTGGTGTGAACCCAGAACCACAATCGAAGACCCACGCACACAAGCAGAGTGCCTACACGTATAAGGAGATGTAGCCATAAATATCCATACATCCACATGGTCTAGTGGAGGTAAAGAAGAAGGGCTCTTTAATGTAAAATACATGATCACAGGCGTGTGTGGTGTGGTGAGACAGAGGGAGCAGCACTTTCTAGAAAGATAACTCACACACACACACACACACACACACACACACACACACACACACACACACACACACACACATGCACTCTGATAGACACATCTTTCCATCGGCACTTTTGGCCGCACCGCGAGTCAAACCATGCCGCGTTGATTTGCGTTGCGTGGTTGTTGATAAACACCAATAACCATGATAACTACCGATAACCATGATAACTACCGATAACCATGATGATAATATCAACAACCATGATGACAACTACCAACAACCGCTGCACAGTGCACTATTAAACAGCTGCTTTTAAACGTAATCGACTCAAGACAAGCGCTTCATCAGTTAAAGACACACCTTAAAGCGGGTAGTGGTGTCGTCATGGAGATGCAGATCCCAGCCGCGCTGGGCTGGCGAGTCAAGCCAGGCCAGTACATGTGTATGGAAAGGGGCCTGGTGCCACTGTCCATCTTACCATCCACCCTCCAGCACCTATCCTGTCCATCTATCAGCCATCTAGCATCCATCTATCCTTCTCTGATCCATCGATCCTTCTCTGATCCATCTATCCTTCTCTGATCCATCGATCCTTCTCTCATCCATCTATCCTTCTCTCATTAATTTAAATGTATTTATTTAAACAGGGACAATGTACAAAGAACATTAACCTTATATATAACAGGACAGATGTAATGTAGCAGGTTTTAGCAAATTGCAATTTTCTGCAATTAGGGTTTTAGTCCCTGGGCAGGTAAGTAAAATAATCAAATAGTACAAAACACTACACGTTAAAATAATACAAAATACTAGGGCTGCCCCCTAATAGTCGACCAACCGGCTTAGTCGATCGACAGAGGCTTAGTCGAATAAGTTTTCATTAGTCGAGCAAAAAGTAACACAAGCATCGCAACCGAATACATCCGTGGTCGCAACGAGCCCTGATTTAACTTATCGCTGCATCTTGCATCGCTGCAGAAATATTGACCAATACACAGTAGACACCTGGGCAGGTAGACACCTAGGCAGGTAGACACCTGGGCAGGTAGACACCGCTAGACACGCGAGACTAATTCCGATGATCGCGTCTTTATTTCCCTGTGTCTGATTGCTGTAATTCGGAGCGTGAATATCTGTTGAATATCTAATATCTTTCTAAATTTAAAAAACACTTTTTGTATTTTTAAGACGATAGTCGCACATCCCTAGTAACTAACATTTTTTTCCCCCCATTTGATTGCTTTTAAATAAAGTTGAGTGCAGTTATACGGTTAAATACGATCATTAAAAGTTTTCAATGTCTCCTTCCTGGTTGTTCTGACAACCTTCAGAACCGCTTGGTCCATGCCGTTAATAGGTGACCCGCTTTGTGAGTGTGCTTGTAAAAATTATATTTTAAAGGCTGATTATTACGGTATTGTATTATCTGTAATGTAGCACAAGGTTAACAGTGTTTCTTTTATAACCCTCTCACCCTGGAACTCAAAACGCTTTCTGATGCCCCAAAAAATAAATCGAAAAATAAGTCGACTAAGAAAATCTTTAGTCGGGGGCAGCCCTACAAAATACTATGGTAGTCTCGTCAGCATCCCCATGGGCTCAGCTGACGAGTCGTGCACACACACACACACATGTACACACACACACACACACACACACACACGCACACACACACACACACACACACTTCCAGGATGGTTAACAGGAATGGGAAACAAAGTAATTATTATTTAATTGTCACTCTTCACTTTTTGCCAAATGAACAGTCAACTACCAACCTACTGTACAGTCCCACCTACCACATGCACACCTACGATGGGTAATCATCTACTGATCCTACCCAGGTATCTGGACCTCTGCACCAACGTACTGGGGCACTACTGGGATTTATCTGAGCAACGATCGTTATGGGATGGGCACACAGACATTACCATACAGTGGTCTTATCGGAGGTGTCTTATCGGAGGTGTCTTATCGGAGGCGTCTTCCGACCACCGGTTGTGAGTCACTAACTGCTCTACAGTCTATTTGTGTGAGCTAGCAGCCAGCCGCTGCTGGGCATGAGGTTCATTTACCTTCGCTCACCAAAACGGAGCGTGTGTTTAACATTGGGTCCGGTGGGAGGTGTCTGGCTGGCTGTGTGAAGGGTAATGCATCCCCGGTCGCCCCGATCACTCTCTGGGGCCTCAGCTGAGTTTTATTTTTCAACTAAAACCCACACGCCCTGGGCTATCCTGGGAAAGTAATATAAGGCGTACGCCACACTTGAATAATGTAGCAGGTAAGGTTGCGCTGGAAATACCACCTCTATCAAATATAAGAGAGAGGAGAGGTGGGGTGCAGGGCCAGTGCAATTACCTTCATTCATAAGCAGCCATGCAGCCCTGTTAATTATTAGTGGTATTAATAAATGTCCTTGCTGGTGTTATACTTGAGGTCTAGTGCGTCCACAGCCCAACTTAAACTTATTAAAAATATGTTGGTGATTAGCGCTGTTTGGAGGTGATGGGGTAGAGAGGTCTATAGGGTATTTAATTCTGGGGTTTGAGTTTACGGTTCTGCTTTTCATTAAAAAAATAATCTTAACCAGAGGCAGGATATTTCTAGTGGTTCTGGTTTCGGTGGATGGTTCTGGGTTTGATCCCCAATGTCCACAGTGTCCACTGCTCCCTTAATGACGGCTCTAAACATAGTTTGTATAGGAAGTACAATACATATTTAGAGTTGTTTACCAGACAAAGCATATGAATTATGTAGTGATGGCTGAACGTGCGTGCTTTGTGAAAAGCCAATTAAGTAATGAGTCAATGCTGTTTGAATTCTTCATGAGGTTAAGTAAGTGATGACAACCCAATCACGAGCCATGAAGACCTCGGTGAACCTGGAGACCTGCTCTAACTGACCATGAGTCCTTTATGCCCATCATGTTATGAACACCATCTGTCCTTGCTAGTTTCAGATGCATTTTGGTTTGTGGGAAGGATCAGGGAGTTTAATAATCTATCCATCCATGTGTGTGTAAACTGTATATATTGCTTGTGTTGTAATATTGAATAATAATAATATATATATAATATAAGTTGTAATATTTTCTACATGTCATCTCAGCAGCAGACCTGGCGTTGGTGCCGGCCAATAATTCACACTTAAAAGAAGAGCAGCATCATTTTGTTTAAAAAATTAAATTAAAATTATATTATGAGCATTTTTAAACGTAATTTATTGAAAAGGAAATTACTCCAAAGTCAACATCTTAACTACGCCTCGCGTGTTTCCTCCATAACCCGCCAGAGGTCTTCTAGCACAACAGAGCAGAGCACAAATCAGCCGCCTGCTAAACTTTATGATGTTATTAGAGCACACAGCCTGACCTTGATGTTTCCTTGGAACATTTAACCAACCCCAAGGTGGCCATTATCTTGATGAATATTCTGCTCTGCTGACAGCAACACGGCTGCTTTATTTACCCAGCGAGAGGTGGGGCCGCGCCTTGCTAGGCCACACGCCACCGCCTCACGCTGCGTCCTCCTCTTCCTCATCTGTCACGTCCTACGGTGGCAGCCTCCGCCGCCGGCACCGCCGCCGACGCACCGCCGCCGACGCACCGCTAAACTAAATGCGCCGTGGAGGAACGTGCTCGCTGTGAACGACGGTTGCACTTCAGGCAAACGGCCGCCGGAAAAAAAACAGCAAGCTGAGAGGGCTTGCGTCTGTTTAGCTGTCAGAGCTGAACGTGTTGTCGGCTACGTATGTACTAACATGTCGTCTCTTGGTGAGAAGATTACAAGATAGAAGAGTTGGACGATTTAACTCTAGTCGAAGGTTATGTGACATGAGAGATGTAAGATTTAACTTTATTAGAAGGTGATGCCATATTTAAATGGAATAGGTTATAACCTAGCTACAAGATTTAAGTTTTACATGTAATAGAAGGTTATAACGTGAGAGATTTCAGTTTTAACTTTAATAAAAGGTTATGACATAGAGATGTACGGTCAAAGCCGTTGGAAGTCGGTCTTTTGTGGTTTGGAGAAGAAAAGATAATATTCTGTTTGTTTTGCAAAAGGTGAAGGGTAAAAATCAAGTCATCTTTTTTTTTTCTCCATTCCTTTTAACCATCCTGTGTGCGTGTGTGTGTGTGTGTGTGTGTGTGTGTGGGTGTGTGTGTGTGTGTGTGTGTGTCTGTGTGTGTGTGTGTCTTGGGGATTAGATTCATCAGAGCTGAATCACCCCCACTCCACCAGTCAGACCTCCTCTCCTTCCCTCTCCTATCCTCTCTGCTCCTCTCCTCTCCTCCAAAATGCATTTTTAGCCTCAGTTGACCACGCATCATTTATGGATTGAGACGCTTGCCGTCGCATGCCAATAAAAACCAAACGCGCGCACCTTCCTGCAACGCCGACGTTGGAAGCCGTGAGTGTCGGTGTGGAGAGGGAAGGGGAAGTGTTAAGTTGCAGAAGATGCACATGAAAGGCTGAAGATCACAGAGCGGCCCTGGGAGCCTTCCTGGCGGGGCCTGCAGGAGACCTGAGAGAACATGGGCTGAATATTACACGCGCTGATGTTCGGCGGCATAACGAAGCCGCTGGTGGTGAAGCCTTCTGTACACACACACACTTCTGAGGAGCGCTCTCCCATCTCTCGGAGGGGTCGCTACAGTGCACCGGCACGCTGAACGCAGAGCCAATTTAAAAACCGTTGAGGAAATCTAAGACAAACTTGTGTTCTCATTATGTGTGTTCCTACATGAAACACACAGCCTATCTTGTTAAAGATATTATTTAAAGATGTTATTTAGAAGCAGTCTTTCTGTAGATGTAGATGGGATGTTATTTAGAAGCAGTCTTTCTGTAGATGTAGATGGGATGTTATTTAGAAGCAGTCTTCCTAGATGTGGTTGGTATGTTATATAGAAGTCTTCCTATGTGGTTGGTATGTTATATAGAAGCAGTCTTCCTAGATGTGGTTGGTATGTTATATAGAAGCACTTTCTAGATGTGGTTGGCATGTTATATAGAAATAGTCTTTCTAGATGTAGATGTTATGTTATATAGAAGCACTTTCTAGATGTAGTTGGTATGTTATATAGAAATAGTCTTTCTAGATGTAGATGTTATGTTATATAGAAGCAGTCTTTCTAGATGTAGTTGGTATGTTATATAGAAACAGTCTTTCTAGATGTAGATGTAATAGTATCGGTCATTCAAGATGTAGATAGTTTGATATAGAATCAGCCTTTCTAGATGAAGATGTTATAGTATCAGTCGTTCTAGATGTAGATTGTTTGTTATATAGATTTAGTCTTTCTCGATGTAAATCGTATGTTATATAGAATCAGTCTTTCTAGATGAAGATGTTATAGAATCAGTCTTTCTAGATGAAGATGTTATAGAATCAGTCTTTCTAGATGTAGATCATATGTTATAAAATACCATCTAGAAAGACTGATACTATAATCATTGTTTCTAGTTATGGATGGTTTGTTACATAGACTGAGTCTTGGGTGGTTTGTTACATAGACTGAGTCTTGGGTGGTTTGTTACATAGACTGAGTCTTGGATGGTTTGTTACATAGACACAGTCTTGGGTGGTTTGTTACATAGACTGAGTCTTGGATGGTTTGTTACATAGACTGAGTCTTGGATGGTTTGTTACATAGACACAGTCTTGGGTGGTTTGTTACATAGACACAGTCTTGGGTGGTTTGTTACATAGACACAGT
>JAOPJI010000030.1:10715673-10728369 GCA_027122695.1 Merluccius productus
ACACACACACACACACACACACACACACACACACACACACACACACACACACACACACACACACACACAGGCCCAGGCCCAGGCCCATCTTTAGTTGTCAACATGTTTTGAAGGGATGAACCAGTGTAAATGAGAGTAAACGTTGGGAGCTCAACAAACCATCAATTCATAATCAGTTGGAAAACAATAGTGCCTTTGTAGTGATATTATAATTGGCTCTGGACGATAATATAACATGTCTGTGATGAGCAATCTGAGCTTGTGAGATAACCATATTCATAGTTCAGATTCTCAAATGTTGGATATTCAGCAATCACTATAGGCTATGTATAATTATCTTAATTTGTGCATTTAATTACCCTGCATGTCACATCTGGGATCAATAAAGTATCTCATCTATAAATATATATAACCGTCTTCTTACTTCTAATTAGATGATATTGCTATGTATGTTTTATTTTAAGTTCTAGTTATAACTTGGGAATGCAATATGATGGGCAAAACAACAGCACAAATCTAATTCATCTTGGTTACTAAAACCATTTGAAACCCAATTAGGCTTGGTATCTTAGTACAACTAGATCTCAATTAAAGTTGAATCATAATTTTATTTTAAAAAAACAACCCTTCATTTCATGCCACTTGTGTTGGTTTGGTCTGCACTTCATTACTACGAAGAGTTACTCAGTAATACTTTTTTATTTTCATTTTAATTACTTTTTGCAATTTTCATCAAATATACTGTAGTGGACTCATGAATTATTAAGTCCTAAATTTGCTGAAGCATGGCTCACTCAATATTATTCATATAAAACTCATCTAAAAGTATTTAATTACAGCCAGATTCCTACCAACAGAAACAAACAATAAAATAAACATACAATAATAAGTTTCTAAAGATTTGTGAGACTAGGACCCAAGCAGAAGAGCCGAGCAGTGAAAACCACGAAAGTCTTCACTGAATTATATAGCAAAAACTCAAACTCCCTGTAGAGTATTGGTGAACGTCTTTGACTCCCAGCCGAAAGGTTCTGGGTTCACCCAACGTCCACCCGGTCCACCTGTAGCCGTCCTTGAGCAGCGATGTGCTCACCCCTACCTGCTCATTAATGTCATGTATCTGAATATGAAAACGACTTTGAAAGAAACCTGGTCGAATTGCACCACAATAGACTAAAATGCAGACACACACGTCATCTTGAATGTGTTGCGAGTCTGAGCGGGGTGATGAGCGGGCCCAAGGTGACTGGGGAGGGCAGCTGTCAGCTGGGAGGTGGAGGGAGGATGAGGAGGGAAGAGGGAGGAGGAAGGGAGGTGGAGAGATGAGTGAGGAGGAGGAGAAGAGAGGAGGAGGATAGACATGGCCTTGTCCCAGGAGCAGCCAGGGAGGGGAGGAGGCCAGTATATGCTAAATGACAGTTAGCTCCCCGGCTAGCCCCAGCCTATTTATGAACCCCATCACGGTCTGGGACATAACAGCAAGTCAACTAAATAACCTGTTACATGTTTTTGTTCAAAATTAATAAATAACGGACTTTGCCGAGTTAATGGGTACAAAAAAACATATAATCAAATAAATTAAAATATTAAATACCTTCAAAAAATAAATACAAAATTGACTGAATGAATGAATAAATAAATAAAAAAAAGATTTCAATAACTAGATTTCAATAAAAAAAAAAAAAATTGATTTGCTAATGAATTAATGAGTTATTACATAAATATATAGTCAATAAATGAACCAATAACCAACACAAATGTGACCCAATCACATAAATACATGACTGAAATGATGAGGAATAAATAAATAAATGGTGTTCTTGTCGGGATTCCCTTGATGAAGTGGATCTGGGCTGGGGTGGCTGTGATTATAAGGATTGTTAGCATAAAACTCACATTGATTGTACAATTCAATAAGTAAATGTATGAATTAATGTGGAAGCTGAGTGGTGTATTGAAGGAACACAAAGTATATAATGAATTGCTTCTGCTGGTTGGTCTCCCCCCCCCTATCTCTCTCCCCCCCCCCCCCTCTATTTCTCTCTTTCTATCTCCCATTCAGTATTTAGAACTATAATGTGAGATACTGTTACACAGATATTAAGGCACAGACACTCGAGGGAGAGGGAGACAGGGAAGTGATTTGGCATTGTAAACGTATGTTTTTCCCATGCCAATAAAGTTGAATTGAGAGGATAGCAGAGAGAGAGAGAGAGAGAGAGAGAGAGAGAGAGGGGGGAGAGAGAGGAGGGGTTAGAGGAGGGGATACATTGACCTGGAGGTGTTTCCCAGGGCGTTCAGGGGGAGCCGCCGTCGGGTCGATAATGTAAGCAGTAATGGCTGTGAAGTGCGCGGGCAGGAATGAGGAATGACCCTCATCAGTTAAGGTAATGGGGTCCCGGGGCCCAGGGCCCATTCAGGGGGACGGCTGGCGGGTCGAAAGGGCTTCCTGTGTGTACCTGCTCATGTTAATTACACACCGTGGTTTCATCTGCACAGTCCCTCGGCCGTGGATCATCCTTACGACCGCCGCGACGCGGGCTGGAGATATGAAAATGAAGGAGAGGAGAGAGGAGAAGGAGGAGGAGGAAGCCTGTCTCCGTTTGACTTATTTATTCCCCGGGAGTCTTTTTTACCGACTGTATACCCCGGCCCGGCCGCTGATGAAAAGCCTCACAGAGGAGCCTATTGTAATCGCACTGAAATCCTCCAGAGTGTCTCAGACGAACGAGGCCGATTCCCTGCGGCAAGGCCTCCAATCAGAGGGAATATGAACGTATGAATGTATGTGTGGGGGAAACCGAGTGGTGTATTGTTAGAACTGAAAGTAAATATAATTAACTGCTTTTTCATTTTATACCGGTTCTCACTTCTGGCGGGTCTTCAGTTTGACGAAGAGAAAGAGAGAGAGAGAGGGGAGAGAGAGAGAGAGAGAGAGAGAAGATAAAAGAGGGATAAGAAATAGGCCTCCACTAACTTCCACCCCAGCGCTTAGTTTAAGTGCTCCACGATTAAACTGTCTGATCAAACTCATTAAAGATTTCATGGGGAATGATAGGCAGCACACAGACCATCAATCCCCAAACCGAATCCTCCGAACACGCTAACTGAACCGCACGTTGTTAATTATGCAGCGTGTTCGAAACACTGAACGTTTCCGCTGCCGGGTCGATGCAGGCCTCTGGTGTCCGCGCCGGTTCCTACCACTCATTGATCAGCCGGCAAACGGTTTGCCAATAATGACAAACACAAAGTTGGGACTAGCAAAAGACAAAAGTGGTATATTTTGCAGAAGCTGCTGATCCATGGGTGTGGCAGGGGGAGTGATGCCTGAGTCTTTAAACCTACAGATATACGTCCCACCTCTAACCACAGTGACCAGACAGTTACATTATGAGACGCCAGACTGCGTTCAGCCAGAGGACATATATCTCCCAGCGCTAAGTGGAGAAGGAGTGGGGTGAAAATCTGCCAGAATTACTCACTCTTTCCCAGAGAGCGAACCCTACGCTCGACTCAATGTCCGCACACAGCTTGAGAAGAGAAGTGAGTCTAAAAATGTCGACACGCAGGGGTGGTGTGTGTGTGTGTGCGGAGGACGTGTGTGGTTCGCCCTCTCTCCGTGTGAGCGCCGTGCCAGTGCCAGCGCCGGTGCTCGCGTTACGCTCGGTGCACGTGGGTCCGTCTGAGCGTGTGCACACCATATTGTTGCTCTATTTCTGGCTAGGACAACAGATGCCCTGTTTGTTAGACCAACGGGACACAGAGAACGACCACTGATCCATCCCGTTCATGTAGCGCAATATAAATATCTCTCAACATAAATATAAATACTGTCCGCAGTCCGACCGTGACCAAACGCTGAGCGCTGTCGATGTGGTCGGCGGAGCGAGAGCGAAAGGAGAAAGGAGGCACATGGAGAAATAAGAGAAAGAGAAAGAGAGGGGAGCAGAGAGACAAAGACATACAAGGACAACAGGGAGAGACGACGAGAGATATTGAGAGAGCGAGAGAGAGAGAGAGAGAGAGAGAGAGAGATATTGAGAGGGAGAGAGAAAGGGAGAGGCAGACATATGGAGAAAGAGATTTACAGATAGAGACGGAAATAGCAATTCATTTCATTTTGTTTTCATTCCTTTTACAGTTTTTACACGTAAATGTAAATGTACATTTCCCATTCCAATAAAGCCCTCTGATTGGGCTAACAGAGAGAGACAGGCAGGCAGCTTGAGGGAGAGAGACAGGGAAGTATTGCCGCCTGTGGTTCTGATTAAGGCAAGCGGTACTAAACTCAGTGGGAGACACAGAGGATGTTGACTAACCTGATGACTCATTACCCGAAGAACCACATGAGGAGAGAGAACTAGAAAACCAGACTGCACTGAACTAGACTCATCCAGTCTAAACCGGACTAAACCGGACTAAACTAGACCAAACCAGACAAAAGACTAAACCCGACTAAACCAGGCTGAACTAGACTTAACTAGACAAAACTAAACTGGGCTTAACTAGACTAAACCAGACTAAACTAGATTTAACCAGACTAAACCCGACTAAAGACTTAATCAGGTAAGACCAGGCTAGGAAACCAGACTAAGTCAGACTAAACCAGACCAAACCAGAATGAACCAGACCACCGGAAAAGATTTGCCTGATCCAGATTACAGCAGACCAGCAGAAGAGAGGGGGCTAAACCAGACTGAACCAGACTAAAGCAGACTAGTAGAAAAGAGGGGACTAAACCAGACCAGTAGAATAGAGGAGACTAAACCAGACTGAACCAGACTAGTAGAAGAGAGGGGGCCAAACCAGACTAAACCAGACTAGTAGAAGAGAGGGGGCTAAACCAGACTGAACCAGACTAAAGCAGACCAGTAGAAGAGAGGGAACTAAACCAGACTGAACTAAACTAGTAGAAGAGAGGGGGCTAAACCAGACTGAACCAGACTAAAGCAAACCAGTAGAAGAGAGGGGCTAAACCAGACTGGACCAGACTAAACCAGCCCAGCAGAATAGAGGAGACTAAATCAGACTGAACCAGATCAGCAGAAGAGAGGGGGCTAAACCAGACCAGTAGACAGAAGCCCGGGAGCACACAGAGAGGTCCCCTGGGTGTCTGGCAGCTGCCCAGCAAGAGGCAGCAGATATGTAAGGGATAATGTACAGCGAGCCGGTCATTATCGCAAAATCCTGAACTTATTTTTATTTAGCAATAATGACCGGTTCGCTGTACATTATCCCGCTATTTACACGGCTACTTACTAAAGAAATCAATAATTTCACAATAAATATATAACATGATAATGATTTTAATCTGTTATATTCTATAGTTGAATATAGTGTCCATGGCAACGGTCTGTTATGCTTTGCAGCGGTCTGCTATTCAGAAATAACAGACAGAATACAGAATGCCGTTATTGACTATTAATCAGAGTCGAGTATTCAACCAAGCTGTGTAATATCAGGATATTCAACACAACTCAAATGTTAACAGCTGCTGTGAAGTGAGAAGTAACTCAAGTGGAGTTTAAGGTGGGATTATCTCACGCAGTGGGAGATAGGGGGATATTGGAGATTATTATCCTTCAATAAAACTGCTAAACTGTAGACATATTTGTTTTTATAATTACCAATCTGTCAGGGTTTATCAGCCCCATGGTTTGGCTCGCCTGCGCTGCTGTTGTCTTTTATTGTTGGTTCATTTTGACCCTCATATGGAGGAAGCTAATTAGTTGAGGAGTAGAGTCAGTCGAGTCAGTGGTTGGAGATAAAAATCGTTGGCAGCGCCGCACCCAAGCTCAGTGCTCACCGAGTCAAGTGCATTTGTTAACATAATAATAGTGACATTCAATGTTCATTAATGGAATAATGTTAAAGCAAAGTCAAGTCAAATGTGTTTGCAGGGACCTTTATCACAATCACAGCCTGACAGGCTCACAGGCCCGGGCTGAGAGGACAGCTTGACAACATCCTATTAACCCCGAGCCCTCAATCAAGCCGGCAAACACACCGGTAACACAACCGCGAGTCGGCGCTTGCATGGGGTGATCACATTTTCAAACCCCCCAACCTGGACCCTTTAAATGTACCGCATGCGCGCTTGTGCACGCCGCACAATAGCCGTTTTTTCATCATGGTGGGGGGGACAATTATTTCAGCGCCAAGCACACCTAGTGACCTAGTGCACCTTTCCACACCATGGACACATTGATTGATTTGTAGTGAATGTTGAAACTAGGACATTTATAGACAGACCACCAGGCCTGTCTCTAGAGGCCGAGTAGGTAGACATAGCATAGCACAGCATAACATAGAATATAACATAACATAGAATATATAGCATATAATATAGCATAGCTTAGCCTAGCATAACATAGCCTAGCATAACAACATAGCATTTAATAGATTAGCATAGAATGGCAAAGCATAATATAACATAGCATTTAACAAAACACAGCATAGGCGCTGTTACACAAGATAAATACCTAGATTGTACCATTTTCAAATTTCAATTAAAATAAAATCACAGATAAAAAAAAACCCTCATCTGCTTGCACGAAAGGCATAACGCGCTCACAACATCTCAGTCTCAACCATCGGTTGATATGCGCACGCCCCTACGGGCGAAGCACGTGACTTGACAACGCTTCTGCAAGAGATTCGGTAGATACAAGATTCAATACATATTTTATGAATGTATCGAATATATTTAAGAATGTATCTCGATTACGTTTTATAATCAGTCAGTTAGATAAAGGTGAGGTATGATAACTACCATGGTCTACATGTTTTCAGGCTGGCTCGTATAGGACGAAGCACTTATATCAGGACCCTGCTTCCTGGTGCCTTGCTGGGCACGCGACCCACAGGTTGAACCCCCTCCCTTTAAACCATTACTCTCTGCCTGTCTCTAAACGGGTCTCGAGCTACTTGGGCACGTTTGCTCTTCCTGGCGTGTTACTCCTGGTTTCTACACAGTCTAGGCAGTCTAGTGGTTAGGGTGTTTTATCTCCCAGCAGAAAAGATTCTGGGTTCGATCCACCCATGTCCACATGTCCTTAACATAGGTAAATAACTCACACTCGCACCGTAACTCCAGCTACAAAGCTACTTTCCTTCGACACACAAACGCTTATATTCGCTTTTACCCTCAATAACATTTAAAATGTAGTTTTTTTTTTTCATTCAATCCAACGTCTAACAGTAATGGTGATGAATTGAAATGCTCTTTTTGTAGATAAATGGTAATTGCTAATTTCCACCTTGACCTTTTAAATATAAAATCCTGTTTATTTGGGACATGCCCTTCGTGGGGTTCATATTCTGATACACTTTCAATATCAAGTGGGGATGCAAATCAATACATTAATTGCTTTTGTTTAGCAGAAATAATTTAACTTACTTTTAATTGGCTTTTTCTGTTTTGCGGTGGCCGAGACTAAAGCATTCAATATGTGCCTTCTTTTTTAATGAGATAAGAATAGTTATTTTTCCGTGTTGTTTAATCATAGTGAATCCACTCTGCTCTCTACCTCAAAGCCACACACAGTCGTGGGGGCTGGTACAGGGAACATTTACATGTGTTAGTTAGGCAAACAGAAATCAGCAGGACTAACAGGGAATACTAAGTACAAGCATGTCACATGTTGCTTTGGGAAACAATTATGTGTGTAGAGAATTATAAAATACACAAAAGGTGATCTATTAATCTCTCTATCTGGATGGATGATAGATAGAGATCTCCCTCTCATCCATCCATCCATCCTCAATCCTTCCAGCCATCCATCCTATCATCCATTTATCAATTCATCGATAATTTGAATAATCAACAGGAATGCTGAAGGTATTGCGGGACACTCTAGTAAGGGGGGGGGGTGATTGCATAAGGCTCCCTGTTGTCAAACGTTGTTATGCTGTATCTGACATCTGTATGTCATGCTTTAAATTCTGCGGCAGGGAGCGCCTGAAAAGAGTGGACCCGTAGGCTACCGCCAAACTAAAGTGTGTTACCGTGTCATGCAATAAATCGTTCAATGTATGACATGCATGATTCCTGACAGGAATAGTTTCAAAGTAAGACAATAAAGTGAACAGCAGCTAGAAGCTCGAAGCTCGAGCTTTGTCAACAGCAACTACAAGGAAAGCTTCTGTACCCGCTGAGGAAGGCAGAATGCAATACGCGCCAGTGTACACATTCTTTAACAGCCCATTAAAGACCTTTTAATTACAAACCCCGGATTCATTAGCATCACCTCACTTTGTGGTTATAATGTTTCCTCCTCTTTTATCCTACGTTACTGTAAGCAAAGCACAAAGCAAAACGGTGTACTGTACATGAAAGACTGGATACTGTACATTATTGTATGTTTCCGTTCCACGCGAAATAAACCCACGCTGAAATAAACGCTGATTTTAAACTAAACTTTATCGAAACGTCTTCGTAGCGCTCTACCATGTAGGTAACAGACCCTTCCACGCCTGCCTCACTGCGTCTCTCGTTGTCGGCCATTTGTAACAATGAGGGCGTCCGTCCAGTGAACGGCATGCTAGTACAGTAACTGAGGCCTGTGTGTGTGTGTGTGTGTTCATGAGTGTGTGTGTGTGTGTATGTCTGAGTGTGTAGGATGGTGTGTGTTCCTGTGTGGGAGGGTGTGTGTGTGTTTGTGGGGGGAGGGTGTGTGTGTGGGGTGTGTGTGTGTGTGTGTGTGTGTGTGTGTGTTCATGAGTGTGTGTGTGTGTGTGTATGTCTGAGTGTGTAGGAGGGTGTGTGTTCCTGTGTGGGACGGTGTGTGTGTGTTTGTGGGGGGAGGGTGTGTGTGTGGTGTGTGTGTGTGTGTGTGTGATTGTGGTCATTTTTTCGATCAGAGTTTCAGGTTGTTAAACCTTCAGGTGAGTGACGGCCGGTTGCGTTCAGCTGGGTCCTTCGGTGCCGACAGAACGCCAGCATCAGCAGTCTGCTGTCCATTGAGAGAGGACGTTTCAGAAACATACTAACCTTACCTGCACTGTTTTTGGGAGTTAGTTAAGTTTGGGAGAAAGACCACACATGCTGTAACCTACTGTCCAATAACCACTAGGTATTTAACCCCCCATATCCTACCGGCCTCTAGCGTTCTTCACTCCCCTTCGCTCGCACCACTTCCACCTTCCCCCATCTCCTCCCCACTATCTAATACTCTCGGTCCAGAGGAACGGACATATGTTGATGAGAAGAGAGCATGTCTACTGAACGTGACGTAAGATATACCTGCGTGTGGTGACACGGGGCTTATGAAGGATATTTAGTCGAGTAGCTGCTACTGCCGGTGGCGGTGGCTTGGGATGTTTGGCTTAGCATGCATGCCGCCTCTGATTTTGCCTCTGTAGTCCATGGTCGTTTGGAATAAACAGTTTTCACAGTTTGTAAGGACTGTGTTGTCAAAAAAACCTGTGTTGTCAAGTAGGCACTTTCTGTTCCTGGTAGTCGCCGCTGCCAGAATTGTGCTGTTGGTCGCTGTGTAGGTTTTTCCCTTTTTCAGCCTTTTATGATTTTTTCTTTTTCTCTCTCTCTCTCTCTCTCTCGTAATGCCTGCGTCATCGGAGGCCTAGCTGCGTAGCTGCCAGGGCTGGCGTCCCGACTGTCAGTCAGCGTCCTGTCTGTCAGACAGCATCCTGTCTGTCAGACAGCATCCTCTCTCTCTCCCTCTCTCTCTCTCTCTCTCTCTCTCTCTCTCTCTCTGCTACAAGGTGTTTCAGGGAAGGATTTCTGCCGCGGTTACTCCTAAATGGACGCCACCGCACGCCGCGGCGCTCGAAGGGCCTGAATCTGCGTGACGGACAGGTGCGGAGCTGCGGGCACTCGGGTCTTATTTTCTAATTGCTTCTTTTGTGCCACCAATTGAGATAAAGGCCAGGGGTGAGTTTCTGTGGTTTTGTTTTTCCGCTGTAATGTTCTGTGAATTATTTGTTAACGTGCGGGTCATCCCAATTAGTCACACAAATGATAACACAATCCCGTCTGTGACACCAATTTGTTGTGGAGTCCTCTTTCACATTTTAATATTATGTTTATAAACGCGATGATTTAATTAAGACTATTACCCATGCAGACTTTGTCTCGGCGGTTAATCGTTTGTTTACTTTCCTGGAGGAAAGTACCCCAAGGTTCACAAAAGACGGACTACTAAGGAGAGTTCATTTTCTAGAGAAGAGATAGTAATGTGTATTTTCTAAAGAGGAGGGGAGTACATTTTCTAGAGCAGAAGAGGGATCATTTTCTAGAGAAGAAGAGTGTATTTTCTGGAGAAGAAGAGTGTATTTTCTGGAGAAGAAGAGTGTATTTTCTAGAGAAGAAGAGTGTATTTTCTAGAGAAGAAGAGTGTATTTTCGAGAGAAGAAGAGTGTATTTTCTAGAGAAGAGCAATGTATTTTCTCAGCAGCCAAGGGCACAGAGCGACACGCGGCGTAACTCTTGACCTTTTTCCTGCAACCCTGAGAGAGAACACAAAAGGAGGAAAGTCAGAGAAAGAAAAGTTAGAGAGGAAGCATAAATGGAAAAAGCAGAGAGGTTACGAGCGAGATCACACGATGAACAAAAGGCTTTATCGGTGCGCATAAAAGTGAAGAATGATGATTCAATATTTATACAACACCGACTGAAGTTCCACCGATGGACCTTCCTTCATTTCGGCCCAGTGGGTCGCTGTGTACGCTCTCAAACATTGATGTGACCTCAAAACGGCCTCCTTTAGCGACGTTTAAAGACACTGACTCTTATCTTGGATGTTTGTTGTTGTTGTTCAAACTAGTAGAAACTGCATCCCACTTCTACAATCAACTCCAAATCCCAGGATGCATTGCTCCTCACAGAATGTATTTGGTGACTGAAAAGCATCACAGCAGGATCACGTTAACGTCCAAACAAAACTGTACAGGTTTCACAAACACTGCCGTCTCCATTCTCATTGTTCATGCATGTCAGCGTGTATTTTTTTGATTATTGAAATTAATCTCTGGTACACGCTCTACTAATGAGACATTAGTTTCAGCTGCTCCCAATCAACACATGACAGGAAATCGATCAGTACAGCAACAGATTATCCGACCGACACAATTCACATGATCATACAGCCAGGAACACCTCAAGGGTCCTTCTTTAGCTTGAGTACTGCTTTAAATAATGAATGTCTAATAAAATAAGAGGGATGCACGCTTCGATAACAAGGTGTGACATCGACATGACAAAAAAAAGAGTTGTTTCTTTGTTCACATATTTCTTGCACTGAATGATTTCACTACGGTTCATCTTCTGGGGATTAGGATGAGCCGTTTCCCACAACTGATAGTATAGATATGGCAGCCGTCTCTCCTGTAATCCCAGTAAAAATTACCCGCTTTGAGGAACGCCGGGATGATTTAGGCTTCTGCGTGTTCCTCCATCCCGGCGGATCTGAGCTGGAATAAGGAAGGGCTTTGACAACATCAGTGATATGCCTCAACGCGACCGCAGTACGCTACGCTACATGGGGTAGTAGAAAAATAATGCTTCTCCAAACTGCATTCACGTGTTTAGTTTTCCACTTTTGTGAACGATTGCACTTTCATTATTTCGCAGGGACGCAGCACAATGTGATCCGGCCTACTCTGCGTGGGATTCCTACCAAGGTTTATTAGAAATCCAGCCGTTCTGTCAGCTCAACTGCAGTCCAGTAATGGATCAGGCGTTCTCCAAGCGATACGTCCATGAAATTGGTTCTGCTTTCTTTCCTTCTCATCCCCCTCTCGATTATTAATATTCTATATCCTCTGAACAGTTCTGTCCCATAATATTTAGAGAAAATGTGTACCCAGTGATTAACCACAGGGAAAATGTGTTTTTCCTCCTCCTTCTGCAAATGGGGAGAACTTTATGTGCTGCTGTGTTTCCCTGAAGGCTTTGACATTTGAAATCAACAAGTTTGGATGCTTTTAAACATCTCATTGGGGGCTAGGTAATGGATTCTGCTTAATGTACTGAGAGAAGCGCATCACCTCAGGATTTGCTGTAGTTAGGTGTTATAATGACGTTTTAACATGTTGGATTTACACATTTTATATTAAAAGTGTTATTAATTATTTTATTTTACATAAAAATTGAGATTGCAATACAAAGATACGTGTATTCTTGTGACATCCATCAAGCATACTGGTAGCTGGCAATCTGTCTTTTTTAATTGATTACATTAAATATATACTACAGTAAAGTTTGAGTTTGAATATGACTATTTTCTAGAGATAGATGGATACTTTATAATCCCCGAGATGTACAGTCCTATTGTAGAGGAGGAGTTGTACAGACTTATTGTAGAGAAGGAGTTGTACAGTCTTATGTGGAGGAGTTGTACAATATTATGTGGAGGAGGAGTTGTACAGACTTATTGTAGAGAAGGAGTTGTACAGTCTTATTGTGAAGGAGGAGTTGTACAGTGCTATTGTGGAGGAGTTAAGATCAACTATAGCGCTCCTTAGTGCAACATATATGTGACAGGTAGGGAATAGATCAGGTGGATTCCTGCCTGGGTGACACGCCTCTTTTTTACACAGGCTCTCAGTAATTGGCTAATTGGCAGCCAGACACACCTGGCATGCATTTTCCCCAGTTTATATATAGGGCTGGAGAGATCTGTTGAGGGTGCTGCAGCTTCCTCCTGTCTGTCTGCTGAGTTGTTTTGATCAGCC
>JAOPJI010000030.1:10949191-10961299 GCA_027122695.1 Merluccius productus
ATATATATATATATATATATATATATATATATATATAGTTTAGTACAAGGTGTTACTAAAAGTTTTCTCTCTGCAACTGAGCTAGACCATGAACAACACAACATCAATGAAACGACACACAACTACCAC
Source organism: Merluccius productus (assembly GCA_027122695.1). Lineage (NCBI taxonomy): Eukaryota > Metazoa > Chordata > Actinopteri > Gadiformes > Merlucciidae > Merluccius > Merluccius productus. The sequence goes on from JAOPJI010000030.1 coordinate 10,949,321, forward strand.
ACAACACATGAACACATCAGCAAAACATCAAAACACAACATTATAAAAACAATCTAAAGCAGCATAATACCTGTACTATTATGCTGTTTAAGACTGTTTGTATTATGTGAGTTTATCTGCTGTAAAGTGTCTTAGAGTACAGTAAAGAGCACTGTACAACAATGCATGTACAGCAACAGCATGCTCTGTCAGGTGTAGAGGCTGTCAGGTGAGAGGTGCGGGAGTCCGATGCTAACGATGCTATTTGTTTACACCACGCCGAGCTCCACGGCAACCACGGCTCCGCGGCTGACCTTGCCACTCGCCACGCTTCTTACTTCCACCTTCCCCGCGCCCAATCACAGCTGGCCGCCGCTGCTCGCCGTCTGATAGGCGGTGGGTGGGGTTGGGGGTGACGCGACCTTTCAACCGTGCTAGCTGTTACTTGCGTGCATGCTTGAGACTCGCCGCCCTGACCTTAGCCACGAGGCTACGCTATTTATTAATGAGCAGGAGCAGACCGAGCTGCAGAGGACTGTAGAGCCGGGAGGTTGGACGATGCATACTGGCCTGCACTGCAGTCAGGGGTTAGAGAGGCAGAGAGAGGGAGACAGCGGCGCATAGGCGGCATGAAGGAAAGCCGGTCAGATAAAACGAGATTCAAAGAGTCCTCTTTAACTCTCTCTCCGTCTCTGTCTCTCTCCAGTCTCACAGCTGTTGGGCTGACTGTTCCCACCAGGGGGGAGGGTCTCTGCCTATCAGCGTATAGAGCTGCATTCCTATACCACCACATACCACTCTTCAGAAGGAAGAACGGATCCTGGACTGGAGAAAGAAAAAAAAAGAAACATATACCCCCAGATTTAGCATCACCACTCGCTTTGCAGAGAAACGATTCTCAGCTGCTGTGTATTTATAAAGTTCTTAACCAAAGCACACCTCTTTATATTTCAGACTGCCTGTAATCCCAAAGAGAGCCCATAGTTCCTGGTCTTTTTGAGCGCCCCTGTGGCGCACCACAGAGACGGAGCGCAGAGGCAGCTTTTACCCTTGGAGGCCCGGAGTGGAACAGCCGTCCCACTAAATATCCCAGCACAGCGCTCTGTGGGCGCCTCCACAGACATGGGAAGTGTTTTTTCTTAACCTGGAAGGACTAGGGCTTAGCGTATCTCCCTTTTCACCCCCTGGGTTGCACTGATCTCTTTTATCTCTGTATTCATCAGAGTTTCTTTAACGATGGGTTCGGGGCCCAAAATGGGTCGCAATACAGTTAAAGGTGGCCTGACAATACCCAAAAGTCACAACACGTTGGAATTTCCTTGATATCAATGAGTGGTTGGGTCCCATGGACACAACCACAAGTTTAAGCCCTGGTCCTTATTTGCTGTTTATTGAGGAATTATAATTATTAATTTTAAATATTGTGTACTGGAGTACCGGAAAGGATGTGTGAAAGGCGCATGTCAATACACAACATTAACATATGCAGTCAATATTTGATATTCCCTTATGTGAAATGTACGTACATGTTGCAATCAGGCAGAAATACTCTGAGAAACAAGAACTGGGAGAGGTTGAAAGATTGCTTTTCATCATGAGGTTGTTTGGTGCCAGTTTCTCTGCATCAGATTACCTAATAATTCAGCAGTACGTATGAAGACGGAGAGTCCTTTATCAAGCGTCTAGGAGATGCTTATTTGCTTTAACAAGCATCAGCGGTGCGATGCCAAAAACAAGATGATCACTCGATACAAACATCAGAGACTGGGCAGATGGTCAAGTGAGATATTCAAGATGAAAAGAGGAACAATCTGCCTCGTCTGATAATCGTAAACATGTCCCCAACTTTACTCATCCTCATTTTCTATAGCCTTTAAAATAGTCACATAAGTTGTACAGTTGTTATTTGCATATATTCTATTGTCTCGTCTAGCTTTGTCTTTTTTCTTGCAAAGCACTTTGTAAACCTTGTTTGTTTACAAAGTGCTCTTTAAATAAGATTATGATTATTATCTACCATGTAAATGTTCCCTCGTGGTGTTGGGGAAACATTCCACATTTTCCACTTCTTCAGTTTAGATACGCATTTAAAACTGTGTCTCCATCGCTTGAATGGTGGCGGTCCTGTGGACTCCTATCCCTGACGCATTATAAGCAGCAACATACAGCACATATTAGCTCTGTATATGTCGCATATGTCGTCTTCTGCATGTTCAACATGCTCATTATGCATCAGAGACACGCCGCCGCTGCGCCCTGGGTAGCCGTCGACATGCTAGCAAATCACATCTCACTATTAGTCCTCTTTTATACTCCAACACTTTTACTAAAGTGGCGGGAGAGCGCGGCGAAACCGGTGGCGGATATTAAACTTATTCACCGCCTTGCTGGAAACAGACAAACTAATGGGAACATAAAAATATACTGCATATATAATTCTATGGCTTTCGTTGCATTATTGGCTGTATTTACAGATTGTTGAAAGTGGAGGCACACACGGCGAGATGTGTAGATACCAGTTATTGTACTTCTGTGTGAATTCCATCTCTCTCAAAGTTAGAATTGCCTATTGAACGCCAGCTATTTTATTCCAGTTTTGAACCTCGTTTCAAATGTCTTCAAAATTGTCTCTTTCTGCGCAGACAGGAACCGCATGCAGAGTCTTCCTGCCTGCCCTCCCCTCGTCCCGTGTTCCCGCCATTAGAGAGACAGACAGAGAGAGAGACAGACAGAGAGAGAGAGAGAGGGGTTTTCATCATTCGGCGGGGTGTTTTTTTTTCAAAGCCCAACGTTACTCTTTCACATCAGATTGTGGGTGAATAAATGCAGACTTTAAATCGGTCGGGCAACGATAGCAATTTATCTTAGCAGTAAAAGGAGAGTGGAGGACGGCCTGAATGTTGATGTTGGGGGACCGAGAAAAGGTCGATGCTGGCTACCGCAGACCCAAGCAGTACATGGAGGTGTCCACAAACTACACCAAATATTCTGCTGACCATGAGGTCCTGATCACTAGAGATTCGCCTGAACAAGGTTTTGTTTTATGGTTGTTTTTTCCCCTATACAAACTGTGAGCGGGAACTGTGAGTTTTTTGTTATTTATCGTATTCAGGGATTTTTTTTTCCCCTGGTATCTTTATGTAAACATCAATATACATCACATATGTACCTGGAAATAGTTTTCTATAATAAAATAAAGCTGTTAAAATTCAATCTATCCTCCCTCCCTCTGTCTCTGTCTGTCTGTCTGTCTCTCTCTCTCTCTCTCTCTCTCGCTCCCTCTCTCCATGTTTGAAAAAGGGAAATATTGAATTATTGGCTGCATAGCAAAACCATAAACCCCACAGATGACATTGCAATTTTATATTTTTGTGATGTACAGAATATATCAAGAGAAAAACATCATAGGGAATGTGCTGTTCCTTGTTTACCTGTCCTTTGTTCATTATTGAAATACAGCAGATCCACTGTGAAGGCGTGGAAACCCAACAGCATCCGCAAGCCTCAAAGTCTTCCTTCCCGAAGCTCTTCCACGGTCCGTTTTTTCCCCCCCGACAAAGTCTTCACACGCGTTCAGGCGAACCCGAGCAAACAGCAGATAGTGGTTGACATTTATTCAGACCCGCGCCTGTGTGAAGGTTATGGGTGAAATCTCCCAGGCTTGTGTCATATCTGATGGCTTTCTCTCGCCTACGCCTCCCATTTGAGTTGAAAGGAGCGTTCTTTCCTTGTAGTTTGATATCAGCTTCATTTCCTCTCCGCTGACGAACAAACGCCAGGCCGTGGACCAGATAAGTGGTTGAAATATCACTAGTTTAGTCAGGTTTTTGATTTCCTTTCATTTTCTTGCAGTTTTAGCGTTTATGTCTTTACAGCATTTGTCGAAATGTATGGAAAGACATAAATGTTTGTGTATTTATTTGGAGTAGTTTTTATTACTATATATATATATATATATATATATTAATTATAATAATAGAAAACATAAAAATAAAAATAAACTACTAGGCCTATGGACCTCTCTCACTCCATTGTGAACATTTAGTAGTGAATCACCATTAATGACACGCTACACAAAGGAAGGGTGCAAATTACACACATCAAGTCCCTTGAAAAGACACTGGTTATCTAACCTAACACAACTCAAACACAAATAGAAGCAATGCTATGACAGTGTATTTTAAAAGATGTTTCCTTTATGTGGCCAAAACAGTTGGATAGCCAACCGGCAAACGGTGCTTTTAAGAATTTAAGCAGCTAAGTACCCTAGCATGCTAAGTATCCCAGCATGCTAATTTACCTAGCATGCTAAGTATCCTAGCATGCTAACTACCCTAGCATGAAAACCAACAGCACTGGTTAGCCCCATGGCCTCGATGCTCACCATAGAAGAGGCATAATCAGTAAAAACTCAGAACGTCAAAGAGAAATGGATTTAACATGGCTGTGTTGAGAGCAATGGGCCATGAACTCCTATTCCAGGTCACGGACCAAACAACACTCAGCACACACAAAAACAACACATCTCAGCTCAACCCCCTCAAGGCAAAAACCAAAGCCAGACGTAGCAGAGCCGTCGTGGCTGAGATAAGTCCATGGTCTAGTAGTCTTTCTGTGTGACTTTAACCAGTACAGAAGTAAAGCTTCCCTTTGCAACTTATTGCAAAAGTATTCTTTTAACATTACTCACTTGATGGCAGAATAATTAGGCAGGGGGGTTATTTTTAGGAGGGGCCTTGATGAATCCATACGCGGCTGTAAGACTAGGATCTTATTCATGGCCACAGAGGCCCACGGAAGTGGTGAACACTACGTCTTTATCCTCTAATTAGAGCCACAAGTCAAACCTGCGAGAGGATTCATTGTACAGGATTCATGAACACGATGACTTTAGTGGAGAGATTCACGGGGAAGGATACCTCTTCAGTCCAATCCGTCTACACATACATACAGTACATAGCAAAATATATATTTCCCAGCAAAGCACAGTGAAAAATAGATGAATTTCTTCCCCAGTCTTCCTTGAACCATTCAAACTGTTATTTTTTGCCTCTGTATGTTGCTGTCAGATGCTCCTTCAAAGTGTATAAAAGGACATCTTCAATGATATTTCAGTGAAAGATAAAACAAATTCTATAGCTTTTTCAACTCTTAACGGGACTGCGCCAGTTTTTATATCCTTGACAGAAACACGTCTGTCTGTTTTTACACTTCCATCAAAACAGAAAACACACAAATAAAAGTAAGACACACCGCTTTCTGGTGGACATGGAGCTCAAAATGGGGCATCATTTCGAAAGTTAGTTTGAAACTGCCATTTTTAACTTTTCTATCTAAGCATTTCTTGCATCTAATTAGATACATGTAACAAGACATGCTTGGATGGAAAAGTTAGAGCAATTACAGCAGATTATGTACAGACACCTGACACATGACGATGTGTTCTCAGCAGCGTGCTGATATCACAGTGGTTTAATTACACATTCATTAGCGAGGTGGCTTTAACACGCAGTCTTAACGTGTTGTCTCTACTGGCTGTCTCAGGTGCGGCTGGGGCCGCCGAGACATCAGACGTGTCCTACGGTCCTGACACCTTTTCGCTCATTTTCCGCGTTGAGGGGGACAGAACGGAAGAAGGAAAGGAAGAACACAAAACTATCCGTCCTTCATAGCCGCCTCCTTCCTAGCAAACAGTTTGATGGACCAGCTCTATGTGATGGGCTACCAGCTGGGGCTAGTGGTTGAAAATCCTGTTTCACAGCACCGGTTGATTTAGTTTCTCCCATTTGCTTGCTGGCTAATTTAAAATAGCAAGGATATTTTTTTTACATTCATTACTGTGACTGGCCTTTCATGCTGTTTTTCCTTTGAAGTTGACAAAATCAGGCACTTCATATTTCCAGAAATAGTTGGGTGGGTGAGAGCTTTCTAATAATAAAAAGAGATAATTGATGTGGTCATGTTGCAGGGGGCGGGATGGAGACGCGCAGTAATGGATGGATTAATCTGGGATGAACAGTCCTTTTAAGTGAGATACTCCAGTTAACGGCAGTCCATTGTAAATCTCCAACCACATTTTACAATTGCTTAACATTTTCTCCACCCACCACCGAGTGGAGGCTGGTGTTGGCATACGTGTGGCAACTGCACGAACACACAGACTTGCGTGACTGGAACAGGAATCAGGAACATGCTTCTTCGCAAGAACCATCAACCATGAAACCGCGGCGGCGACCATCTTTTTGGACCCCGTAGGAAAACGACCACGGTGACAGCTACTCCCAGATGAAGCATGAACCATTGTTAATGTGGGTGCCGAACGAATAACAAAAAATACTTCAAATAATTCAACCGTTTGTCAGTAGGGCGGGTGTCTATGCAGGAGAGTTTAGACTTGACAGACGATGGTGTGATGCTAGGAGTTCATGGTGACCCTACCTCGGGAGGACGGAGGAAACACGCCGCTTGCAGTGGTTCCTACAGGCCAGGCTGGCTTTGGAAGTGTCATCATGTTTTCGGGATCTCTTCAGGATTTATCGCCAATTTACTTTCATCTCCTAAATAAATGTTGCCTCTGCGAGAGATGGGAAGAGAGCAAGAGAGGGAAGGAGAGAGAGAGCAAGAGAGAAAAAGAACGAGCGAGCTAGAGACTTTATTTTTCTCTACCCAGGCCTTTTAAGCCTCCAAGCACAACTTGTTCAACTTTTTCTTTTCATAACTTGGGATAGAAGATACATCATGGATATCTCAAACTTTATCTAATTATAATCTACAGAACAAAAATTGTCCTTTTTTACTGGACATGGCCAGAGAAAGTTGGACAAAAGTTTTAGTGTTCTAGTGTACAATAAAACTGCTTGTTCCAGGCAGAACTTTTTGTTAATCTATGACAAAGCAAGAAGACTATTAATATTGTGATCTCAGCTAAAATATATCAACAGTAAAGTTGGTGACCTTAACGGGGGAACAGGAAGAAGAAGAAATATAGAGAAACGTTGTTCACTGGTTTCACTTTAGTGGAATATTCCATACATACATACTCTGTGTTTGTGTATTTTTCAATGCTGCGTATTTCATACATGTCATCACACACACACACACACACACACACATACATACACACATACATGCATACATGCATACATACATACATACATGCATACATACCACACACACAAACACACACACTTACAGCAACAAATTCAACAAAACACTTGAAATGCTTACAATGGATGTTGAGTTGCAGTCTACGAGCTGATCATGTGACAGATACGCACCATTCAAGTGTACACTTGAACATGTTTTCCTTCTACCATATGCGGTATATATATGGATATATATGGATATATAGTGGTGGGCCGTTATCGGCGTTAACGTGCTGCGTTAACGCGAGACTCTTATCGCGCGATTAAAAAAATATCGCCGTTAATCTATTCTCAAAGTTGGGTTCGGATTTCCACCAAGGAAATGAGCCATTTTAATCTAGATTAATCTAGATTAATTCCAATATTACAGTTAGATTAATCTAGATTAAACAAATTAATCTATGCCCACCCACCACTAATATATATACTTCTACCTTTTTCACATAAACACGAATGAGATGAACGCGAATTAAATGTTTCTTGCATTGAAATATGTTTTTAAAAAAACGTGTATTTGAAAGTGCTGCGTTCATGCTCATTTCTTTCAGTAGCACTTCAAACACTTTGATATATATATTTGAATATATATATATTAGTTTATTTCAATATTTCTTTCATTTCTGCTGCAGGGCCCCGCTGGACCTGAGGGGGACCCGCCTGCCGATCCCACCCAGCCTGGGGGTGACCAGCCTGGGGAGAGGCACAGCTTCGTCCAGGAGCACTTCCAGGCGCAGTACAAGTCAGTCCCACAGCCACACACACACACACACACACACACACATCAGAAACACACCGGGTATTGATTATGTGTATTGATTATGTGTTGATGAGGTCGCACCCGGGACTAGACTGCAGATCCAAGCCTATTGGGTATCGACTGACTCCTGGTTGTTTGTCGTGGTCCGCCTCTGTTCCCCGTTTTTCTGTATCTTACGGACATTTTCAGGACTTTTATTTTGGTAGTTCACCCCTCATGTGTCATGTTTTGAGTTCACTTCCTGTCTTTGTGTTTTTTCCCGCCCCCCTTGTGATTTCCCTGATTAGTTTCACCTGCTCCTTATCATCTCACCTGCTCCTCGTTCCCTCGTCAGCCACCCCCTTTATATCCCGGTCCACATGTTTGGTTCTCGGTCGGTTCTTCCCGGTTACCAGTCGGTTCCTGGCCCTGTGTTTCCTGCGGTTTGGTACCTCGCTAGGATTTGGTCTCCCTGTAAGTCTCTTTATTAAATTCACTGCAAGGTCCTCCTGCCTCCTCCTCCTCCGGCTCTGCATTCGGGTCCTTCTCCCGCGTTCCTGGCTACCGACGTGACGTTGTTATTCGGAGACCCGGGTTTGAATCCCATAAGCGAGACGGTCGGCATCATCATCATGTCGATGTTGAGACGGTACCGCTCCACGCCTCCCGCTCCACACACATCCCGCTCCACACACATCCCGCTCCACACATCCCGCTCCACACACATCCCGCTCCACACACATCCCGCTCCACGCCTCCCGCTCCACACATCCCGCTCCACACACATCCCGCTCCACGCCTCCCGCTCCACGCCTCCCGCTCCACACATACCGCTCCACGCCTCCCGCTCCACACCTCCCGCTCCACACACATCCCGCTCCACACACATCCCGCTCCGGCACGACACAGCGCAGTTCCTCAGCGCCAGCGTGGCCGGTGTCCTCCTTCAGCACGTCCACATACTGTATATCATCATCATCATCATCATCATCATCATCATCCTCCTTCGCCATGCGTGGCGTTCCCCGAGAACAGGTTTTGAAGCGATGGCGTTGATGATGTGACCCTCCGGCTGGGAGTCGCCCCCTACCGTGTGCAGGGAGTCTGACTGTCAGTCTTCCACCGCTTACGTCTAAACGCCGGCCTGCGAAGCTCTTCTAGGCGGCGGAAGAGGATTATGGAGGAAGAAGGTTCGACTTGGCAGTTAAACCGCCTTTCCTCGAACGACGTTGGACACGCCGGCGTTTTCGCGTGATGATGTCTGCTACTTGGCGACCGACACGTTCCTCTCATGCGGTATTTCGACGTAAACCGACGTTGTACCGTAATTGGACGAAGAAGAGGCGGAGATGGTCACTTCAGATGGACGTGTATCCGCACAGCGGTGGTCTGTAGTTATCTCTCTCTGGCAGAGTCCAGCGGTCGGCGTGTTTACCGCTACAAAGAAGACCGAAATAGACGCGCGTGTGTGTGTGTGTGTGTGTGTGTGTGTGTGTGTGTGTGTGTGTGTGTGTGTGTGTGTGTTCCCTGCTAGCCATGAATATTTCCTCCGCTGTATTTCGAAGCCTTGGGTGTGAATGGGACAGACGGTAGAGGGATTAATTTGTCTTGTTTGTTCTTTTGATTAAATATGATACATTCAACATTATTATTATTATTATTATTATTATTATTATTAATTTATTTATTTATTTATTTATTTTCAGTCTTGTTCAAACCGACACGAAGACGCTAGCCCCATTTTTCTCAGCCGGTTGTGAAATTCGGTGTGTTGTCGTGTTCTTAATGAGCCGCTCGGCGGACGATAAAGAAACACAAAAGGATAAATCATTAAAGTAATAACTGTGCGGCGGCGGGTCGTGTTCATAAAGCCGGTGTGTGATTCTTCATTGGGAAGAGCTTGTTGTGTTGTTTTGTCGTCGCTATTTGTTAGCACTGCGCCGAAACCACTGGAGTGGATCTGGTGTGTGTGTGTGTGTGTGTGTGTGCGTGTGTGTGTGTGTGTGAGAGCAGAGGTTTCCTCTTAAAGGGGAATGAAGCCGTCCATCCGTCTTCATAGGAGTCATGATGACATTTGTAATATTTTGGGTAGCAGCTCTGCGGCGCGTGTCGTTTCTACGGCGACAACATGTTTGTGTTATCTTTTAATAAACGACTTCTGTTGTCCGTTCTGTCGTCGAGAGATACGGAGGAAAAAACACGCCGAGAAATACGGACAAGCTGTAAGTTTTTGTAACGAAAAGCCCTTGGAAAAGAAAATGAGCGAATACTTTTCGGGTCCAACTTTTCACGGCTATCCCGTCGAGTTCACTTCACACGCAGCGTGACGCCGCGTCGCCCGACCGAATGTAAAACCTCACCTTGCAGCGCTAAAGTTGTCATCTGTCCGCTTATTATCCGCCGGTGACGCGGCTCCCGGCTAATTACATGGAAAACCGCCGTCCTGCCGCTGACGGCGGAGACATCTGTCAGAGCAGATCTTCTCATTTCCCCTCGCAGCACGGGTAAATATTTCTGCTGTGTCACTGTGTGTGTGTGTGTGTGTGTGTGTGTGTGTGTGTGTGTGTGCGCGACTGGCGCTGGGGAAACAGCAGTTGGCCCGGCGTCCTCATCAGACTCACTCTACCGTAATGCCGAGCTCCCGGGCGGAGACGGGATGAGAGATGGATCGATGCTGATTCACCCAGACGCGCTGGAAACGGCGGAAAATGACCACCGTGACTTTCACAACGTTGAAAATTACCACCGTAACTTTCACAGTGTTGAAAATTACCACCGTAACTTTCACAACGTTGAAAATTACCACCGTAACTTCACATCACAATGTTGAACGACGACGACTGTGGCTGTGAATGAAGAAACTTTCACGACTCACTGCTTCGCCGCTTCGCCGCTCAGTGCATTGTTCTGACGTTGCTATGGCGACAAGGCCGGCTGTCCGATGTCAAATACACAAGCGCTTCACGGCGTTGTAGAAATGTCGACAGTTGTTTCGACAGCGTCCAACAAAAACAACAGCAACCGGCGGCCATCTTCATGTCATTTGGATCCAGTGGAGAACGGTGTTATTATTACTAGGAGGCCATCTTGGATAAACTGGGTCACTGGAATGAGCTTGTGATTTCCGGAGGGAAATCAATCAAAGCGTAACCGCGGACGACGGGAATGTGAGCGGAACGGTCAGGAGACGAAACGCCAAAGAAGAAGAAGAAAAGAGAGAAAATGGCCACCCTCCCTCCCTCCCTCCCGACGACGACGACGACGGTTCCCAAAGCGTCCGGCAGGCGGGCAGGCAGGCAGGCTCTGGCGTTGCTATGGTAACCTATGGTCCCGTTCCCAGTGGGCGACCTCCCTCGCCACGCGGCCGCTCACCGCTTTACGGAGACTCCTACAGGTAAATCAAAAGTGAAATCAAAATCAGCCGCGCGCCGAGGAAGACCCGGTGTGGGTTGAAACCCGGTCTGCACTTTCCTTTTATGATTTTTTTTAGTTTTTTACTGATATGGCCTCGACTAATAAAGGCATTTTATTTATTTAATACATCCTCCGTGTGCCTGAAGTACGCCCAGAGGCTTCCCTGGTTCTAGTTAAATCAAAAACGGTAAAAACGTGAGATAATGAAGAGAGGGATGAGAGACGAGTTTCTAACGGCCGAGTAGAAACTCGTCGTTTTGCATACATGAATAGATAAATGGATAAATCATTTATTTAAAATGTTTTTTAGTATTATTTTCATTATCGGACAATAATTGGGCGATCAGTATTTTAGTATTATTTTGTATAATTTCTGAAGCATCAAGCAGCAGATGTTTAGTATTTGTACTTATTGATTATTAAAAAAATGTATATGATTAATTTTCAGTCGATTGATGAATCGTCGCGTTATAAATATAAATACAAATATAAGAGAAAAAACAACAAAGTAAGAAGAGGCGATACACACTGCAGGCGAGGATGCCCTTGGACCCTCCCCAGGACCCTTTACCCCCAGACCCTGTTACCCCTGCCTTCCCCAGGACCCAGGACCCTCTACCCTCAGACCCGGTTACCCCGGCCTTCCCCCGGACCCAGGACCCGCTGTACCCCCAGACCCGGTTACCCCGGCCGTCCCCAGGCCCC
>JAOPJI010000030.1:11043680-11048680 GCA_027122695.1 Merluccius productus
AACCACATTGCACAGAATTAAAATGACATTGCAGATAATTTTTTTTTTTTTTTAGCCACACATAGCTCAGTGCATGCCTGTGTGCCGTTTATGTCACTGTAGCCAAGTCATATCAATACATATGGATGTAGCATGCAGTAATATATGGCATAGCAAGCCACTGGAACAAAGCTATTGGTAGTGCACATTGTTATGCACACGCACGGACAGGAGCACAAAGGCAGCATGCCGATATAAAGATTACACCGCCGTGTTTCGCCTGGTTTATCCCTTCATTTTAACACCAATATACAGGTCAATGGAAAACACCAACAAATAACAACCCTACATAACAACACTACAACTATATTGATGCTGCTACTCCTTTTTAAGAAGATAAATAAGATTTTAAGAAGACTCATGGTGGGCGAACGTTAAGTGTAAAGACAACTGATAAATCACCACCACATGAATCCCAATATCCCCCCAGGGTTTGAGTGGACCACAGCTAACCAACAAGTTCTGAAACTGGTCAAAGAAAGAAAGTCTGTCTTCGCCCACAGCATGTGGAGCGGAAAATGAACCTTGAGCCGGGCTCTACGCTGACGCTCCTCAGTTTATATTTTTAGGGGCACAGTCCACAAAAGTAGGGGCACAACTAAATACAATTCGTATTGGCGCAGAGTCAAAATAGAGGGATTAACAAGAGTTTATTTCACTCTTACAATACAGAACAACTATATTTGGTTCAACATGGATGGACACAGGGCAATGGGAGAAATGCATTGGCAGCCGTTGCTAATGACTTAGCAGAGGCTAGCACATGTATGTGTATAGTATGATATAAGCTTTACATCACGTCGTGACATTCCTGCTTAAAATCTGAACCTATGTGTTGGACATTACAGGGACCTACTTTAAAAGGGGGAATCATAACAATGCAACAAGTGGAAAAATCACCGCATTGCTATTCCGTTTCTCACCAGTTTCCAAGAAGTGCAGCGTTATCATTATTTTAGTTTCTCTCCAGGTGAAATATAGTCCCTGGAGTTTGCGTTTTGTTTTTGGATCAGCCGGTGCATCACCAGCTTCCAACTCCTGGCATAACGTTGGCCTAAGCACCCTGTCTCTACCGCTGCAGTAGCCACCTACGGCTTCACGTTGCTGCTCATTGCAGCGATGTGAACCAGTGACAGAACAATATCTTGTGATTCTTCTGCAAGCAGCTGCCAGTTGCAAGCAGTTTCGTCACAAATCTTCAGTAGCGAACGCAGTAAATGGGGCGAAACAGATTTATGAACTACACCTCCCTTCTTCTTTTGGACTTCTATGGAATGTGTGAAGTATGATATTGGTAGCTATTTCCTTGGTCAGTCGGCAAAGCCATCGTGTGTGAAAAACTATCGTGTGTGCTATGTGTGAAAGTCGGTTCAAAAATCAAAAATTCCACTCGCACATGTGCTCCTAAATGTTAATTCACGTTTGCACAAGGGAGTTTTTACTCACATATGCAAGCGAAATGGCCGAACTGCTGAGCCCTGACCTTGAGAACCTCAATATGAGGGATAAGGGATCTCATGAGGGCACAGAATGCACACGACGCAGAGCAGCAGCTCAGGTGGGCCAACAAACACACCATTTTAATTCATACTCCATTGGGGTAATATTGGTTATGAACAATTATTTATTGAATTTGAATAACCACTTAATAACACTTAGTAAATCTGTTTTGGATAAATTATCTAAATAGTAAATAGAAGATCAGGGTGGAGGGGGAGGAGGGGGAGGACCGGATCAGGGTGGAGGGGGAGGAGCGGATCAGGGGGGAGGAGCGGAACAGGGTGGAGGAGAGGATCAGGATGGAGGGGGAGGAGGGGATCAGGGGGGAGGAGCGGATCAGGATGGAGGGGGAGGAGGGGATCAGAGGGGAGGAGCGGATCAGGGTGGAGGAGAGGATCAGGGTGGAGGGGGAGGAGGGGATCAGGGTGGCAGTGGGCGAGTGTCGAGGTTGTGTACCTGACTTGACGTCGACATCCAACAGAGCCTTCTTCTTCTGCTGTCTCTGGATCTTGTCTCTCTCAGCCTTCTCCTGGGCTAGCCGGGCCCGACGCTGCTTCTCCTCCAACTCCCTGCTCCTCTGGTTCTCCTTCAGCGCTTGCTGGACAGAGAGAGAGAGAGAGAGAGAGAGAAGTGAATCAGAGCCTATATCTGGAACCAGGTGAACCACAGTTTGAGCAGGGAACTAAAGATAAAAAAACAATAGCTTTTATCCAGCCGTTTCCGTCCATTAGCACTGTGTCACTATGTGCCTCGTCCTGAACGTCTGATACATAGAGCAACTGAACACACGATTCTCATTGGCTGGCAGCATCGGCACTCACAGAAACTCTTAAACTCTTGTAAGCTCTTTCGTGACACGGTCAGTCAGCCGATACGGCAGCTTTTTCGCAGACCACGGATCAATTGTTGATCGGCGTACGGCCCGTGTTTGGCTGTGCTTGCATGTCAATCAAGACTTCTTCCTTCCAGAAGGGCTTTGTTTAATTGTTACACGGCTTTGGCACGATCATTTCAATTTCAATTGACTTTAATTGAATTGGAGCGAGACAGTTTGAAGACTTCTAGTGGAGGCTCCAGAACAGCCAACTCTTTATATCACAGGTAAGTCAATATATGCGTCTTAACAGAATTTTCCCAGGACACATAAGCAGCTCCATGCTTGCCTCAGCAAAGCTGCAGAAGTGTTTCTGGAAAATAACTTCAGTCACAGCATTCAACTCCATCATTTATGAGCCATGTGGAAGGACGTGATGTTGTTTAACTTTTCTTTGGAAGTTCCAGTAGCACTATTCTTGGATGAATGATCTAATGGAAACCAAATGATTGGATTGTAGTTATCTTACCAAGACCAAATAGTCCTCAGTTAAATGCCTTTCCCTTCATTTAAACAGCAGCTCCAGGCACCAAATACAGTTGGGTTTTAACAACTTGATTACAGCACAAAAAACAAAAAAAAAAGCGCTTGAATGCTACGAGTTTGCGTCTCAAAGCCATCTACCTCCACCCAATCCGGAGCTTATCAACTCCCCGTTGTTCTGTGCTCTACATCGTCGTAATCAGCTCCAGACCAAGCCTATAAATGCATTCATTGCCTTCTTCTCATCATTCTCTCTTGTGGTTTAGTTAGTCACACCTGCCTCCAACACGCACAACACGGAGGCAAGCCTTACCGCAGTGGATGTTCATACTGGAGGGGTAAAACAGGATGGTTCAAGGTGGGTTAAAGGGGCGTGGTTGGAGACGTGAGGAGTTGATTTCATTAGGATTAATGAAAACAAAAACGGTGACAGATGAGTTTTGATCGGGTTGAAATAGACTGAATAACGATGTTTAAACAGACATTTGCACAGAAGGCTTTCCTCAGGGATGTTTCTGCTTTACTACCGACCGGTGCTCTTGCACTCGCGCACAAGTTTTTTGAACAATGTAAGTCAATTCACACCAGTGGGACACGAAATTGCAGCAGTGATATGTGGATTATTCTGCACACGAATCTTCCTCAGTTAAACTATACACACCCGAGCGTCGTGAATCTTTTGTGCTGCTTATTCACAGCTAAATGGGGGCGGGGGGGGGGACAGGAGATAGGATATGAGCAGGAGAGAGAGTAGAAGGGGGAGGAGAAGAAAGACAGAGGATAGATGAGATGAGAAGAGGAGAGCGAGAGAGAGCGAACCTCTCCTAATGCATCGTTTCACAGCAGCCCCAGCAGGGCTATTGTTGGGTAAAATCTACCGCCCACGTGCTACGACTACAATCCAAAACAAACTAGTTTAGACAAAGTTAAGGGGATTCAATTTTAATGAAAACAAAAAGGGTGAAATAGACTGAATAACAATGTTTGAAAAGACGTTTGCACAGAACACTTTCCTCAGAGAGATGTTTCTGCTTTACTTCCGACCGGTGGTCTTGCGCTCACCAAGTTTTTTTTGAAGAACGTAAAAGTCAATTCACACCAGTGGGACACGAAATTACAACACAGATATGTTGATTATTCTGCACACAGATCTTCCGCAGTTATACTACACACACCCGTGTGTCGTGAATCTTTTGTGTCTCTTTTGTCTGTGTTAAAGCAAAACAGATTTGGACAGTACCAGTGACCACAACCACTTTACCTATACCACGACCACATCACCTATACTACAACCACTTCATCAATACCACAACCACGTCACCTGTACCATGACCCCTCACCTATACCACAACCTCTTCACCCAATACATCAGGATGTGGGCGGAAGTGTAACAAACAATTTAATTGGTCAAGTGTCCCGGATTGGTGTGTATACGTCCATAGGAACACATTCACTTATTTATTTATAAAAATCTGAATGGCTCGCTATGAACTAAAACTCCCTCCCGCCGATAGGTCAATCCACTTTTTGGGGTTTTAAAAGTTGGTTTCAACAGGACAGAGGCCAGCTCTTCAGCGAGATACTAAAATGTGAACTCAGAGTTCAGGATTGGTCTCATGAGGCTTTGCAACATACCGGCTTATCGAATCATGTTAAGCATTAAAGGACATCAGAGAATCTTGCTACAGCTACAAGGGAATATAAACACCACAATGAAAGCACCGCCACAAAACCGATTTACTACCAGTATTATGAACAAGGACTACATGCTCAACGTAGATGAGGTTTACAACGTCGGAAGAGGAAAACACAGTGGGTGGTCCAACACAAATAAAACCTAATGTTGATGAGCAAAGCACAGACGGCGTGGAGAGATAGGAGGCTGAACTAATGGAGATGTGATATTTTGGTGCTATGGCCCGTGCTGGCCGTAAGTGTTAACGCTAGGGTAAAGTGGTGCTGAGAGCTCCATTACGTCTTGGCAGAGGGACAGGCTGCCTATGATTTAATGAGGGCTAGTATGATTGCGCCATAATCAATAGACAGCTCTTATCCCGTTTCTGACTCCACCCTCCCTCTCTATTTAGCTACATTTCTCTATCCC
>JAOPJI010000030.1:11053680-11056292 GCA_027122695.1 Merluccius productus
TTGTTCAGTAAATATAGTATTATGGTGTTATTATTTTAAGGCTCGCTTTGTGCATTCCATCATATATTTTCCATTGTAAGGTTTTCCATTGATGTTTTGTGTTGATTTGTGTTTGCTCAATAATACACACTGGGAGCAGTGGTTTAGTTTTAGTGGTGCACCTTAAGTCAGGAACCACTGACCTAGAGAACATAAAAGTGTTCAGGCGGTAGTAGAGTGTGCTCATGCCTTGTTATTTTTATGTTTTACTTTTTGCTCGACTAATGAAAACTTATTCGACTAAGAATCTGTCGATCGACTAAGCCGGTTGGTCGACTATTAGGGGGCAGCTCTAATTAGCAATAGTCGTGTTAAGTAGTATTTATAGGAGTCGTTCTGCGTATCAATTACCAAATATAGTACACTGGTTGATCCTACAAACACAAAATCAACAGCTGTCCAAACATGTAGAATCCCTCCATCTGTACTGTAAATCCATTGGTTGGCATGTTGATTTCATGCATGTGTTGGGTCGAAATTGAAATTATTACACTCCCCAAACGCATCCCAAGTGACTGCCAGTTAAGACTTAGCGCATAGGCCACTGCTGAGCCCAGGGCCAAACATGCTAGGCTAATCGTTAGCTCTCTAGAGTCCAGCGACATGCTGAGAAAATCCTGCTGATCCCACACCAACACACACACACACAGTCCTGACCCCCAACTGGAAGATTCCTCCTTCCTCTGTGATAATGTGTGGGTTGTGTTGGGACCGGAGACTAAGAACAGCTCATCTACATACAGTAGTGAATAAGAAGACGGGGTGGCTGTCGTGTATTAAGAGGATAAACTAGAAGATAACAGACGTATCGACTAGACTATAAAAGGAGAGCTTTGGGGCTCCTGTTTCACATTTGGAGCATCCAGTGAGCGACTGCCGGCCCTGGAAGCCTTTGAGACTTTGAGGCCGTCCTCGTGATGAAATAGCATAGGAATAAATCTGAATTGACTTTGACTTGGCAGTTACCTAGTTCAACCATTGATTGTCTGAATCCCACAGTGGGAAGAGTTCGCCAAGCGAGAGCTATGCGGTATTGATTATGTCATTAGTGACACAGATAATGGGATATTTAATCTGGACAGCTGCATTAATCCCACATCAATCCCTGTGACGTCACATCCTGCAACAAGGATGTTGCAGGATGTGGAGTTATGGCTCGACCAATGAGGCAAGGGGCGAGGCTATTTATGACCTCGATGTGTCGTGACCATGATGAAGAAGAGCCCTAAAGTGGCCCATCGACTTTGTTCTGCTTGTTTCCATCTGGCAGTTGGCCTTGGACAATATTGACCAAAATCTAATATATTTATTTAGAGATATATTTGACCGCATGACACTCACCGATAACTCGTCCCGGCCTGTACAAAAGTACATTCATAAAAAAGAAAAAAAAGTGTAGCATTTAGTTTGTTATGCTCCACTATACGAGGTAGGGCTGGGATCATATGCTTAACTCCCAATTCTATACTTTCATCATATTTGGGTGTTGATTCGATGTGTTACGATTTTTTGATAATGTGATTCGACAAGTATTGCGATTTAATAATACGATTTATTGCGATTTTTGTTTACTTTTTTAGATCATGGGAAAAAGTTGCATCATACACTTCCAGAGACTGTATATCACGAGGCACATTTCCCAAAACAATGCACATCACATGTCAGTCAATCTTTCTTACTTTAACTTCAGCAGCATAATTGCTTTACTGGGAGGGTTTAAGGGAAGGTTACATGCTACTGCTTGTATGCATTTAATATGAAAACAATAAACATATTAAATACCATGTTAAAACCATGTTTTATTGAGTCCAATGAAAGACGCACACACGCTCACATACACACACACGCGCGCGCAGACAGACCAGGCCAGAACTCACCATGAACATGGAGCGGAAGTTGCTGAGGTCAGTGAAGAGCTCCTCCACCGATGTCTTCTTGGGGTCAATGGAGAAGAAGTGGATCATGCCCTGGTACTGGGCGTCCATGTTCCTCTGCATCACCACCAGCTTGTCGTACTGCTCCCGCGCATGCTGGGCGAAGCTGTGACACCCAGGGGGTCAAGGACAATCGAGGAGAATAATGGAAACACAACCAAGTAACTTATTGAACAAAGCACCCCCTTACTGTGAGCCAAGCACCTTACTGGAAACCAAGGGCCTTAGAACCAAGCACCTTAAGGTGAGCCAAGCACAAAACTAGCAGCTAGAAAATAAGAGGTAGGTATCAAATCATTACATAACTATTGAAAATTGTACTCCCCACAAGCTCCACTGAAATATCACGCCGTCAGGAAACTTATTTGTCAAATATGCGGCTGGCAAGCGGCCATCGACTACAGTAGACTACTAGTCAAATGATTACCATAAATTACAAGAAGTTAGGAAAAATGTCTTGCGACTATTGGTCAAACAGGTTAATTTGATCCGTCATTACTATTAGCCTGAATATTTTGGGTGTGTACGCTAGATTTATGCCTATTTTTTCACATATATGGTCATATTTTTGCTTGTATGTATGGTTTGCAAAAATGGGAACTGCTTCCTTGTAGATGAGAGAAGCAAAGTGTATGCACG
>JAOPJI010000030.1:11056392-11070212 GCA_027122695.1 Merluccius productus
TAAGGACTTGCGCCGGTTGAGGGAAAATTCCAATGTGCGTTGGGTGCAAAATAGGAATTGTACAAGCGCCAGTGTACGAAGTCAATTGCGCTGAGTGCAAGATAGGGCCCATAACGTCTTTAGAGCGTTGGGTGACAACCTCCACTGGTGAGGACGTCCAGATTCCCGGTAAGTTTGGCGTGTTGAGTTTCATATTTTTTCCCTCACTTTTGTTGGCTCGGTTTGTTAATTCTGATCCTGGACACACTTCAAGTTGAAGGCTGCTAATGAAGTTTTAGTACAGCGACGCCATTGATTTTATTCTGCTTTGAAACAGAGCCGGTAGCAGGATCCACTCACATAATGAAGTATAAAGGTGTAGGAGCCTTTGAAGCGGATCAGAGAGTGTACACACTACAGAGAAAGTCTTATGAGGCTCAGGGAATCAATACATACATTGGAATGAGAAGAAATAGATCATTAAAAAATAATAATAATAATAATAACCAAAAATATATTTAAACCACCCCCTGCCGAGCAAACACCACAAACACTATTATTATTCGCCATCTCATTTTCATTTAGCAGGCACTTTTATCCAAAGTAACAGTGAGTTCGGATACAAGTCATTAAGGAGCAGGTATGGGTTAAGTCATCAAGCACAAGGATGTCTACAGTTAGACCGCAGACATTGGGGATCAAACCCAGTACCTTTCGACTTAGAGTCAAACGATGCTAACTGCTAGACTGGTGTTTATCTAATGGGGGTACGCATACCCCTAGGGGTACTTTGAAGGATTGCAGGGGTACTTGGAAAACGTCTACAAATATATAAAATTAAGTAAAACTGAATACTTTTAGACAAGTTTTGTAAATCTTTCCAATGAACGTTAACAATCATAAGTAAAGCACATCCCATATAAGTATTCACACCACCCATTTAATGTTCATGTTTATATAATATGCACATACATTGTTTTTTTCATACCCCAAAATGTTTTGTGCTGGTAAAGGGGTACTTGGCTGAAATAAATAAAATAATTGTTTGAGAACCACAAGACAATCGACTAAGCCCCCTACGCCTTACCAGTACCACTGTGCCTTGTAGGAAACACTTCCCCGGAGGGAAAAGAGGTGTGACTGCGCTTTGGTGTGACCCCTGTCCCTTTAGCAGTGGCTAGTTATCACCGGGTGACAGTGAAGAAAAACCCTGGCGCGACCCCTCGCCTGCCGAGGGTCAAACACAATAACGTCGAGGTCAGCGGCAGAGCGCTCCATGTGTGTGTGCTGAACGTGTGTTGTATGTCTTGGGTTTGCGTGTGTGTGCATGGGAGTTTTCTAGTCAAGTAGTGTATTGCACACACACCACATATATTTTATGTGCAGTATGTTGCACACTTGGGTTTAGTTAACCGTGTGTACATATTTAACTTTTAATTTCATTTATTTAATTCTTATTTACTCGTGTTGCACTTCTGAGGCAGCGTGGAATTCATGCATTTTGATTGCCAGTAGTGGCTGCTGCCCGTCGTTCTGCTGAGCACGTGAGCAATAAACATAAGACTGTTGCTACTCTCGGCGACTAAACCCTAGCAGTAGAGTGCTCAAGGACACACAGGGATTGAACCCACAACCCTCCACATGCCAGACCAGCTGCTCTACTGCCAGCGATAATGCTGGCCCAACAACAGAGCTCAGAAAAATAGCATAGCACTTATCTTGGAGAGAGATGATTAGCATTAAGCTCTGTCTCATGACTGCATAGCACTTGCATGTGAGCTGAGCCATTTCAGCTGCGAGCTACGTCCACAAACACAAGGTAAACAGATGTGAGCCTGAAGGTGTACAGATCTTTATGTATTTAAATAAGTGATTTTCTAATCATCATGTACCCCCCCCCAGAGATAATGACAAGGGAGATATAGCAATCATGTAATTTCCAAGAGGTTCTCCTGCTCTTGGGAGATGTCTGCTTACTAAAAATCTAACCAGTCATTATCCATTCAACACACGTCTTTACTCCATTTAAGATGGTTGAAGAGCATGTTGTGTGTGTGTGTGTGGGGGGGGGCATCGGGTTATAGCCCACCACTCACCTTCCCACATCAACACACCATTACAGGCTACAGGTCCTCTCTTGAAAACAGGTTTTAAATCTCAAGAGACTATCTGGTTAAATAAAGGTTCAAAGGCACATCTATTCCATGTGCAGACATCAACACACGTGCGCGCCATTCATCACTCATCGATTCCATGTGCAGACATCAACACACGTGCGCGCCATTCACTCATCTCACATCATCAGTCCTGTTTCTCTTGAGGTAGGAGGGGACTACAACCTATACAGGTGGGTTATGATGACCACACAACCACACACAGAGACGGGACTCAAACCCAGGCCGGGGACGCCAAGGGCCGTTGTTCGGCCTGACGTGAAAATAATGATGGCTGCCTGCACATAGTGCGAGGCGGTTGCTATGCAACGTACATACAGTACTAGCAGCTAGCATACTTTTCGTTTTCATTCGTTTATCACAGGCTGGTGTTATATTGATTTAATTATTTGAAAGTCATTATTCAAAAAACATCATTTGGACTACTATAAATCGGACATTGTCATGCGGAGTAAAAGTAGACGTCCGACATGTGTCTGTGCCTTCGAGTAAGTGACTGTATTTGAGAGTTTAAAACAGGTGTAAAAGATGTGACTGTTGTGTCCAGAAAGGGGAGTGTCTCTATTGGAGCCCAATGAAAAATAAACGGGGGTCGTCGTTGCACGTAATTTTTAGGGCTGAAAAGTTGAATATTTAAAAAGTATTAAAAATATTTTTTTTAATCGAAGCCCAGATGCACATTTTTATATTGGAGTGGAGTCTCTAGGTTAAACGTTGTGGGAGGAGATACATGTCAACGTTTATAGAGAATAGAATTAAAAGAAAGCCTAATAGGAGATGAGATGTCATATGGGTGAACGTGATTAACCTGCCGCCGGCAACACCATCGACTTCCCAGCCGATCAGAAGCAGCGGTCGCACGGGTGATTGGCAGAGCGGGGGGGGGGGGGGGGCGGTCCAAAAGGATGGCCTGTTGGAGCGTCTCTGCCCAGCGAGGCCATAACGCTCAGCCGGTGTGACAGGAGGAGGAGATGTAAAAGCACATCTGTTAGGGGAGCTCCGCAGAGGACCCAAGGAAGGGCTTAACGGAGCCGACTGTCAGGCCCATCGCAGAGGTGTCCGTCTCAGGCCGGCCCTGCACCACATCAGGGGCTAACTGTTCCACTTCATCCAGGCTTCGCCCCTAGCCCTGCTGCCCTGGCCGGGGGCAGTGTACCATCTTAACTCCGGCCAGAGGCAGGTGCAGTGTGTATAATTGAACGTACCCCCCTCACCTGGCTACAGAGAGTGCCTGTCCAGTGTGCACGGTTAAAGTTTAACCGTACTGACGTGCGCGGAAACAGGTGCGCACGGACAGCTGTCAGAGACGAGCGTGGGCAGCAGGGAGGATAAAACAGGTGAAGTATTACGACTACTGAGTCTTGTAGAGGGAGGTGGTGTGTTAACCATAGCTCACCACACACCCACACACACAGGTGTACAGCTGTTCACTGATCCTACTTCCTGAAAACTATTTCATCTGATAAGTGTGTGTGTGTGTGTGTGTGTGTGTGTGTGTGTGTGTGTGAGTGAGAGAGAGAGACGGAGCAAGAGTGTGTGTGTGTGTGAGGAGGAAGTGTGTGTGCGTGAGTGTTAATTGTGTGTGAGTGAGAGAGCGTGTGTGCATGCATGTTTGTGTGTGTATGCGTGTGTGTGTGTGTATGCGTGTGTGTGTGTGCGTGTGTGTGTGTATGCGTGTGTGTGTGTGTGTGTGTGTGTGTGTGTGTGTGTGTGTATACATATATAAAGGATATGGACATCTTGGTGAAGAACATGTCCTGGGGGAGATCTGAGGAGGAAGAGAACGTCTCCAGATCTTTCTCCAGCTGAAGCAGCTGCCGCTCCATCTGCACAACGCTCTTATCCAGGTTCTCTGCTGAGACTACACACACACACAAACAAACACGCACACACACACGCACACACACACACACACACACACAGTCAATGTTAACAGGAACAGTATTTACAACGAGGATAACCATGAACAGGCTTCAGTCCTATAGCTAAACGTCATTGGGAATGAGAAGAGGCAGCTGAGCAGGCGGTGGTGTGATTCAGTATGTGTATCAGAAAATGTAACCTGTGCGTGAACTGACCGTGGCTCATTGTTAACGTTACGGAGCATCTTCTACAGGTAATCTACTAAAGCCACTACTCCCTTCAGGTTGGTCACAGTTGACCAGTGGGCCAGTGGATCACGCTGGCATGATTACAGCGCGGCTGCCAGAGACATAAGCTGCTTACTGCTTTAGTACGCTCATATGCCACCACGCGGCCAGAGCGTCTGTCACCAGGTGCCACACACCGGGTCTGTAAAACCACTGTATGCTGGCTGCACTGACTGACACAGCAGACAGCGCTGTTGGAGTGTGTATGTACACTGCATTACAATAACAACAGGAGAATAGTATTCACATTCTGTACTCCCCCCCCCCACACACACACACACACACACAGGAAAACTGAGAGGGAGTTCAAAAGGACAATATCACACCATGACTAATTATGTTGTATCCTATCCTATATAGGTTGATGCAAAATGCCATAATCATAAATTCCCTCTCGCTTTCCCATAATATTTCTCTCTCTCTCCTCTCTGAATAAAGGCATTGAGGCTAGCAGTTGACAGTCATCCATTCCCTCTGCCCATAGAGAGCATAGCCTCATGTAGCAGAGCATAGCGCCTTGTAGCAGAGAGCATAGCGTCATGTAGCAGAGAGCATAGCATCATGTAGCAGAGCATAGCATCATGTAGCGGAGAGAATAGCATCATGTAGCAGCGAGCGTAGCACCTTGTAGCAGAGAGCATAGCATCATGTAGCATAAAATAGCACTTTGTAGCGAGAGCATAGCATTATGTAGCAGAGAGCAGAGTGCTGTGTAGCAGAGAGCATAGCATCCTGTAGAAGAAAGAGCATAGCATCATATAGAAGAGAGCATAGCATCACGTAGGAGAGAGAGCATAGCATCATGTAGCACAGCATAGCATCATGTAGCACAACATAGCGCCTCGTAGCAGAGAGCATAGCATCATGTAGAAGAGACAGTGCATAGCATCACATAGCATCATGTAGGAGAGAGAGAGCATAGCATCATGTAGCAGAGAGCATAGCACCGCGTAGCAGAGCATAGCATCATGTAGGAGAGAGCATAGCATCATGTAGGAGAGATAGAGAGCATAGCATAGAAGAGAGAGCATAGCATCAGGTAGCAGATGGCATCGTCTCATGTAAAGTAGCCTTGTGTAGCATAGCGGCACATAGCAGAGAGCATAGCCACAGGCTGTGTTTCAATCAGGCCGGTATTCACATTGCCACTGCATCTCGCTGATTGGCTTTGCATGGGTCTTGCTGTTAAGTAACGCTAGCACTGCTTGGTCAACGCTTCAAACCAGGAGGAGGAAGCACGGATGAAGCGCTTTTGGATAAAAGCGGTTGATAAATGACTGAATAGTAAATAGTATATAGGGCACCAGGCGATACCAAATAGACCATTTCCTATCAAACTGGTGTGTTCTCCTCATAGTTCACACTGACGACCCAGAATCCAACCCGCAGCTTTTAGCCGAGGATAAGAGGTCTATTTATCACACGGCACACCAACTCGGGGGATAATTTGATGATCTGTACTGCAGCCAATTCAGCACAATGAAACCCAAGACCGCGCATTCGTGGGCCTATTGTCAAGGACGCGTTAAGTATCACACTCAAGACAAAGATAAAAACAAGGGCCAACAGTTATTGATCCTGCTGTGCTGCTCATTAACACGCATTCACTTATGCTTTGAAACCTCCCTTTGGGGGAGGATGGTCGGGTTATAGACGAGGGCATCCAAACAGAAGACACATGCATATTACAACGTAATTTCGCTCAAATGCACGTTGGAAATGTGCAGTTGCTTAGACAATAAAGTCTGTCTAAGCATTAATAACATGAAGGTTGCAAAACAAACTTCTAAATGGATACGGGTTCTGCATGAATTGATTCAACACACATGAGGCACCGGGTCTTTGTGTGTTTCAATTACTTTAAACACATACTGATGGTGAAATCTCAAATGGCCGCTCAGAGACCAATGTCACATTAAGCTACGCAAACACCCAATCTGCATTCTTCTTTCCATTAATGACAAATGAAAGAAAATAGGGAATTGATTTGATTTTCAAGAGAGCACAGAAAAGTAAGCAATGTAAGAAATTGGATTTCCATGGAGAACTAAGACTTGGAATAGGCCAAGGCCATTCAATTGATAATAGACTAATTAATATGACAATGTATTCATTGAACATCCAAAGCGACTTGCAGTGAATTCAGATACATGTCATTATGGACCAGGTAAGGGTTATGGTCCACAAGGAGCAGGTAGGGGTTAGGGTCCACATCGCTTATTTTTCTTAGTACCTGCGCCTTTTTTTTCCCAACAAGGAGAGAGCGTATGCAGAAAAGCGCCACCGTCATCAGTGTTGCTTTTTCCCAGTCACCAAATCACAGATTGTCAACTGTCAAATAAAAATTTAGTTTCAGAAAAGCGTAGGTTGTTACCTATAAATGATAGACTCTACAGTTACTTTAACAAGTCAAAACTGTAAAGTTTGTGTCTACCGTTCACTGCTTATCACTCATGGATGTATAATAAGTAATGACTACGATGTTAAGCTAGGAGCTAAGGAGCTAATGTGGCTAGTTATAGTAGTCAACAAAGCACGGAGACAGGGTTTTTTTCAGTGCACAAGCACTTTATCCCAGTGCTTCCCAGCACCATGCCAGCGCGTTTCTGCCAGAAAAAGACGCTATGTGGACAGGCATTTTTCAAGGATGCCTGCAGGTAGGCTGCGGACATTGGGGATTCGAACCCAGTACCCAGTATTTAGCGGGGAATCAAACACCAAAACATCCTGCCACCCATTCCTGGCAAACACTTTCAATCTGAAATTGTAAGTGAATAGACTGGAAGAAAGGCTGATATCTACAGTGACAAAATCCCTATACAGCTGCTTTGTGTAGCAGCCATTTTCTCATTTGGAGGGAGGGAAAGAGCAACATGGATGTTTACAAAGTGAACGTGGGCAGAGCACAATACTTAATTTAAACTGATGAAAGATCATTCAACATGAAGAACAACCTCTAGTTCATATTATTAGCAGCAGCTGAAATGGCAACAGCACAAAACCAATCACAAGACTTGATTGGATAATGAATTACACACACACACATAATGGATAATATTGACATTTCTTGAAAGAACACACTAAAACAGAGCCAATAATACTACTTAAGTTCCATAATTTCTATTTAAACGTCTCTCTCGCCCACTATCAGGGTCTCTCTCTCTCTCGCTCTCTCGCTCTCTCTCTCTCTCTCTCTCTTCCCCCCCCCCCACAGCAGCAAGGCCTTCTGGGACAGCAGGATACCAATATCCTGTGTGTGTCAGAGGCCCGGTGGGAGGATGGCAGATGGGCAGTGTGCTGATCGAAGTGATTATGGCCCAGCGATGATGGATGGACGGCTGGGAAGAGAGAGAGAGAGAGAGAGAAAGAAATGGAGAGACGAGAGAGAGTGGGCGAGCCAGCGAGTTGAAATAGCCACTCTTCACCTTGTTATGAAATCAAACGCCTTCGTAGGAGCTGGGGGGGGGGGGGGGGGACACACACCTGTGGAGAGGCGACAAATATACAGATGCAGATGGAGATGAGCTGCAGGGGGAGAGGGGGCTTGTGGGAAATGAAGGATCTGACTGGGAACAGTGGGAGGGGAAACCGGTCAACAAGCTCACCGTGATAGCAGGGTCCCAAATTTGCTTTTAGACATCTGGCTTTCTACCTGCCAGAGTGGAAAGATAGGCAGGTAGAAAGATGTTCAGGAGGAGAGAGAGGGAGAGACGGTGGCCATGTTGGAGGAATTGAACATAGGCCGTGCAATCCCTAATAGTGAAGATTATTTAGTACACTATTTAGGGAACAAGTAAGGTAGGGAATTTAGAAAATATCCGCAAGATCATATCAGTCGCATAAACAAGCCGACACGTGTTAAATGTCACCAGAAGAATTGGCTGAATCTGATGAAAATAAAAGCCGCTATGCATCATGGGATATATATATAGTACCAGATTTGTACACTCTGAATTTGGACAAGTGAACAACTGGGGACACGACCATAATGCACTATATAGGAAATAAGTGAACGACTGAGGACACGACCACAGTCTGGGCAAACTGCAAGTCCGCCTGCCTCCTGCCTTTAGCTCCGTGTTGGGGTGAGTGATCATAATGTTGCCGGGGCCCAGTAAGCCCAGCAGTCTGGAAGGACTATAGATAGATATAGCAGGCTTCACTGGAATGATAATAGGATTATTTGTAGAGGTCACTTCCCCCGTTGACATCTGCTTATTACAGCCGACATCCCGCTGTGCCGCCAACGAGACAGAGTGGAGAGCATCCGCACGCATACTGGCTCACACATGGCCTCCGCACTGGATCACCTAGAGGAGATGGCGGATATTAACCCTAACCCTAGCGATTAGGGACCCGGGAAACAAAGCGATGCCCCACTTGAGCCCATTCTAAGCGGTGAATACACATCTCACAGAAGGGCAGTGCTCTGAGAAAGACACGTCCTCAATAAGCGACTGATCTGCCAGACTGAAAGCCTGCATTCTGGGTGGTTTGTTGTCGTGATGAGTTCACAGACCACATTAGGTGTGGATGAACACGTGGAGAAGGACAACTCAGAAGCATCGGGTAGAGCCGTAGTCATTTGGTCGACACCTCTAGTGTGTTTCTTTGAAAGGGTTATTCGCAAGGCTGCTGAGGCGAGGCGAGGCAGGATAAGGATACATTTGTCATGTATTTAGATTAATAGCTTCACAAGTTTTACAGACACCTTACAATTTACACTTCCCAATGTCCACTGCCAAATAATATGAGATTTTTTAAATTACGTGAATTACAACTTTTCACATTACACACCAGAGTTTGGCGCACCGGAGTAGCCGCCCACACATTCACAAGAGACTATTCACATGGTAACGACGATGATAATTGCTTTCAACTCTTGTATGCAGGTGTAATTTTGGATGTCATTAATATAGATGGATATATAGACTTATTCGATGTGCGCTGTTCGCAACAGTAGAAACTAGTGAGGTGTGAAAACTGTTGCCAACCTTATCTTAATTTATGGATAGTTTCAGAATAAACAGGAGGTACCGAGAGCGCTCGGACAGCAGACTGCTGTTCTCTGGACAAGATAGATTCTTAACGTAGCTCAACTGACGGTGGGGATGGAAAGTGAAATCTGGTACCGCAGGGCAGGAAATTCAAGTTCAACGTGAGGAGAATAAACTATACCAACACTGCAACCAATACACTTTATCATGCTTTCAGAAAGCAAAGTACACTAATGTACTAATGAATTAACCCCCACTTTTAATTCCTGAAGGGAACTTCTGATCACTTCCGGTTCCACATCTTGAAAAATAACATACGTTATCACATCATAATCTCACGAATGAATAGTAAAAAAATAAATTAAAAAAATAAAAACTAACCAACCAAAAGATACATACAGGTAATACGTGACTGGATACATAACAATTTATACAGTTAAATCATCACTTTGATATCACCAACCAGACTGACCGACCCTTACTACCCACAACAAACCATCACCTTATGCAGATGACCGTGGGTTCGTTGCACAGCTTTTGAATGAAGCATCATTTGCACCCTGCTGTGTGAGGAGGAGGACGGTGCCGGGAGCAGGGACGTACGGCGGAGACAGCTGGTATTTGAGGAGTCACGAGCGGAACAGTCTGGTTGTGAAAATGACAACGTCTGTACGTCTGTCTGGTCTCCACGGCAACATGCATCCAGCGGCATGAAAGAAAACAAGTGTGTGTGTAATTGCCCTACAAGTCCTGCTGAGCACAAGGGCGAGCGAGGGGGGGAGACAAAGAAGGAATGAGGCCTGGGGGTAGAGTGAGAGACCGAGATTGACAGAGAGATGAAGACACTGGGAGAAAAATAGGCCAGTACGAACGAAGGAGGGATGAAGGGAGAGGGGTAGACAGACAAAGGCAGAGAGAAAGGAGGCGGGGGGTGGGGGGGTGGCGATCTGTATGGTACAAATAGGAAGGGAAACGGGGCAGAACGCCATAGCAGAGGGGACAAAAGGAAAAAAACAAAAACAGAGCAGGACTCTAAACTATGTGGCCTTCCCCTGCCCAACCGGAGCTGGTGGTATGGGGGACTTAGTCTCACAAATCACACTTCAGATGAATATGCTGAACTGTGACAGCAGGCAAGCTCAGATATGGGTGAAGGTGACGTTTCACTTTCTTTCGCTTCATAGTTGTTTCAACCAATCATCGTCAATCATGGTTTGAAATCAACACCGTGTAGACTGGCCATTGTAAACTAAACTATCTCCCCTGTCCCTGCCCAACGAGAGCTGGTGTTGGTATGAAGGACTAAACTATCTCCCCTGTCCCTGCCCAACGAGAGCTGGTGTTGGTATGAAGGACTAAGCTATCTCCCCTGTCCCTGCCCAACGAGAGCTGGTGTTGTTATGAAGGACTAAATGTCCCTCCCCGGTCTCTGTAATAAGGAACAGAAGGGTCGTGTAAGAGAGAGCCAAGCGCCAGAGGCTAGGACAAGCTAGCAGCACATCATTATGGCTTTTTCCGGCCCCCCCTGAGTGCTGCGGTGCGTGGGTCAGGTTTTGCAGGTCGGTGTTTAGCGAGCGGGCCTGAGACGCAGCCCCTGTGATGTGGCTCAGATGTGCCCAAATGGCTGTCGGCGATGATGAAACGAAAACAAAACATGAATCCCCAAAATTCATGAAAGAAAATGTGAAGTAAAAGGGAGAAAAGCGAAGCGCGTGTGCGAAACACAACAATGCCGGAGAAAAGAAGACATCTGCGTCATTTCGACGACGACGACAGTGAAAAGAAAAACACGCAGCCCGACGACTCTAAGAAACATTTTCTCTTTGCACATGCAAATATGTCCTCTCGCTGGGGGAACACAAAGGCCGTGAATCAGAGGGGGGGC
This sequence comes from Merluccius productus, assembly GCA_027122695.1. Classification (NCBI taxonomy): domain Eukaryota; kingdom Metazoa; phylum Chordata; class Actinopteri; order Gadiformes; family Merlucciidae; genus Merluccius; species Merluccius productus. The sequence continues at coordinate 11,067,578 of JAOPJI010000030.1, forward strand.
TGAAACCCACTGCAGCCGACGGCGGATGGAAAAGATGACGCAGAGGGGAGCCTGTTATCTCCACACCATCAGAGCTCCAACAACACCAGCACCACCGCAGAGCCCGACTGAACCCTCTCCTCCACCTCCACCAAGGGGGAGTGACCAAATACCTGACCTCTCCCCATGACATCCAAGGGCCGCATGCTGCAACTGCACTGCTGAGCACTTGGACCCAGTAGCAGCAACAAACAGGACGCATGTACACACACAGGCGTACACGTGCGCGCACACGCACACACACACACACACACACACACACCTGAACAGGGTTATATACAGTGCTGTCATATGCCTCGTTGTTAATTCCCCTCTCCCTCTAATCCATACTGTACCCTCTCCATGCATTTTCCACCACAAAATGGGTCAGTTTATTATGCTTCGCTGGGAGTTTTGTGCAAATCCTGTTTTGTTTAAACAATGTTCCACTTGGTAGAGAGGAGAGGACCGAGGACTCGGCAGCGTATAGTGTCTACGGCCCTGAAATAAAATGTCTGATAAATCTATATATTCTCTTAATGTGTATATAGACATATGATTTGTGTAGTTTTTTGTTTATTCTACTACTGTCTTATACTTTGTTGCCCACATTTCCTGTCTGGAATTAACATTATATCAATGTCAATGTATTTTTATAACAAAACCTTAAAATATACTTTTTTTAGTTTAGGGCTCAAGTAGTGTCATTTTCTTCATCTAAGTTTTAAATCTACCTCTATCTCTGTGATTCTCATTCGATTGATTGAGCTGTATAAATAAAGTTTGGTTGTTTGATTGGTTGGTGGTGTTGTTACCTCTGCTGGCTCGGTCCACGTGCTCCAGCTCTTCAACGAACTTCACCACATCACCAAACTCCTCCTCACACACCCGTGCCAGAAAGTGGAGAAGGGTGGTCTTCTGGTCAGCTGACTTGGTGTCCTTCAGCTGCATCACACACAAACACACACACAAAGGCTTCAGGCTTCCTCAACAGTGCAAACAAGTAAATAAGAATTAAAAACATGTATCGCATGAATACACACGAGTAGCCTGACAAATACTTGGGCTATTTTTTGTATTATATTCTGTAATGAATTGACTAAAGTTTCAAGACTAACTCCAGCTACTTGGTGTTGACTAACTCCAGCTAGATTAGACCTAGTGTTACCTAACTCTAGCTACCTTAAGACTTAGTGTTGACTAAATCTGGCTGAACATGGAAATATACAGTAGCACTGGCTAACTCTAGCTAGATTAGACATGTTGACTAACTAGCTAGATTAGATGTAGTGGTGACTAACTCTAGCTAGATTAGACAGTGTTGACAAACTAGCTAGATTAGACATAGTGTTGACAAACTAGCTAGATTAGACATAGGTTTGACTAACTCCCTGACTAGCTACCTTAGACTTTGTGTTGAATAACTACCTTAGACTGTAAACATGTTTATTCATAAGTATATTCACAGGGCAATCTAGTATATGCCCTGTGGCTTATGTCTGAGTTTCCAACGGCACTTGTTGAATGTAAATTATCAAAATGATTGTCATTGAGCGAAACACGCAAACACGCAAACACACAAACACACAGGATCCACCCAGCCAAACATCCAAACAAAAACAGTGCAAATAACCGCTCATTGCCCAAGCATGCGTGCTCTCGCTGTGTTTGGCAAACAAACAGATACATATCTTGTGGTGTTTTGATTCAAATTCCTCCCGTCTCTCTCGGAGCGTAACGACGTCTCTCAGAGGCCTCCCGGCCCCCCTGTGGAGCCGAGCCTAGCGCCGAGCCTAGTCTCTCACTCCAGGTGATCCATCGGTACTCTCTGGACAACGCCGCCCCGCTGCGTTTAATCATGTTTGTATTACTTCCCCTAATCACACACATTCTTACTCCTCTCATCCATCCCATTCCCTACTTATTTATTTAAATCGGCTTCCTATCAAAGTGCTCATTCACAAAAATAAGGGTTCTGAATTTAGATAAATGCTAATCATAATAGACAATGAGATTTCGTTTTGTGCCGATTTGAGGCTGCTGCAATTTCTCGCCACGTTGCCACGTACGGCACTGGAATTAAGCTGTCAATCTCCAAGCAGACGTCTGATGCCATTCAGGCAGCATTGAAGCGCTGGTAAGTGATGTTTTTATGCGCAAACATAAAATACAAAGCAAAGCCTTGAAAATAAATGCAATTTTATGAACATTATCACAATTTCATGAAAACTAACTGAAAAATCTGAATTCAAATGGTGCAAGGGAAGGAAGGATCTAAAGGTGGAGGGGGGCGACGGTAATGACAGCAGAGTGGATGACACTGGACTGTAATGACAGACCTCACAGCTGTGTTAGTGGATGTTGATGACAGACGGTATGGATGTGTGAGCGCCGGAGCGAGCGCGCCCAGTGGTCCTAGAGCACAGCACGTTGACAGTGATGGATGGCTGGCCAGGTTGTTACCGTGGAAACTGCAGTTAAGAGTGTCTACAGTCATAATGTAACCCACGCCAAACCCTGTTCCCCTGGATTAGGATTCTCTCTCCCTCTCCCACACACACACACACACACACACACACACACACACACACACACACACACACACACACACACACAC
>JAOPJI010000030.1:11164602-11175889 GCA_027122695.1 Merluccius productus
AGAGGGAGAGAGAGAGAGAGAGAGGAAGAGAGAGAGAGAGAGAGAGAGAGAGAGAGAGAGAGAGAGAGAGAGAGAGAACGAGAGAGAGAACGAGAGAGAGAACGAGAGAACGAGAGAGAGAACGAGAGAGAGAGAGACATTGTGTTAAAACACAATCCCACACAGACATGAGCAGAATAATACAAACACTACATCAAGAAATATAACTCACATTCCATTAAAATTATTTAAAATTAAATGATCATTCCACTTTCACTTCAAATACAACCTCTTGCATTAAAAATCATCTGAAAACTTAGGTCGGAAAGGGAGAATAAAACATTTTGACATGAGTCAACTAAATGTTTCGTTCCATAAACTAATTGTGTGTGTAAGTATGTGTTGTTGGCCCGAGTCTGACTGATCGGACTCTGGGGCTGGGTGGGGCTGCACACCTGTGGTACATGAGCGTGAGTGAATTGAGCACATGAGTCACTCAATTCATTCCACTTTCACCAAGCATCAACTAGTGGTCTCATTCAAATCTCATCCAATCAAACACTGTGAACAGCTTTATAGCCATAATCATTTCTGGGAACATTAAAAGTCATTACAATCCACTGTTCATGCCAAATAACACTTCTCTAAAGCCTAAATTATACTTCTGGAGGAGAGCCCCCATAGGTATGCCTACTGCAGGTTAGGGGTGGGAATCACAGAGTAACTCTCTTTAACTCTCTTAACAATGTATCTATGATACATCACAATATCTGTGAAACTGAAGCAAAAATAAATACCCACAACTGACAACTGAGCTGAAACAATGTACAAAAAAGTACATAGTCTAGCTTAGTGCCTCTTTAACACACGCACATCAATATTTTGTCTGAATCCTACCGCAGGTCTCTACGCCGCTGGCCCACAGAGGCCATCGCTGGAGATTATGTGCACCCCTCTCCAAAAAATGTAAAACTTTGTCTTTCCTCCTACGTTTTCTGGTTCATTTATGACGGACAAGTCGAGCGGGTCTGCATATGCTCATTTATACGACATGTCATCTTCACATTAAAAAGATCACTAAATGTGTGACTTTTGGGCGGACTACACTCGCTATCACCAAAGTAGAATTGTAAATGCAAGCACCGGCGTAGAGACCCACGGCCTACCTGCGGCACCTAGATTACACTCGGACGCAGAAGAAGTGGAATCTAGGTTCCACCAGCGGACGGAGTGCCCTCTGGTCGTTCCCTCCACCGGTATCATCAAGCCCAATAACAAGAACTTTCCTCGGCCTCCTCTCTGCACAATAACAGGGGGCCCCCCCAACAGGTACAAAGGCTTAGAGTAAGCCGCTTTTGATAAGTAAACACCCCCCGAAAAACTTTCCATACGGTCTCACCTCCGCTGTGTTGGTGGACGTAAGCAGCAAGCAAAACCCCCTCCAGCCTGCCTGAGGGGAGTGAATAAGCAGCCAGGTATGCGCTCCCCTTTAGCCTGACAGCGGGCCAAGTCTCTTAATTGGCTCCCAAACCACTAAATGTTTTACACTGCTTGTGTATTGTAAATAACACACGGTCTCCGCGGGGGGAACGGGGACTCCCACACCCTGTGCAACGCGGGCCAGAGATGGCTTGAAGAGCAGCACTGAGGGGCGAGTAGCCGTGATCAACGATTTGATTTGATTTGATTAGCCGTCCTATCATCGCCAGGAGATTGGACCAAGCCGCGCTGGCCTAACAGATTATATGTTGTGAACTCAATGAACCGCAGTGTCAAACACTGCTCAGTCTGCAGCAAGAGCAGCAGACTGTTGTCTTTCACAATGGCCACCATGTCAAATTAGGTGATAATTGTATCTTAAAATCTTGCCGTGAATTATTCTGGAGACGGGGCACACTACACGTTTGACATGTAGCACCTGGAAGTTGTTGTCAGACAATGCAATCGGTCAAAAACTCAAACACACAAGACTTTACATCGGGGCATCATAGCGCCCATCCCAGACGACACATCGCAAGCTGTTGACGTGTCAAACTACATGGGGTACCCGTACCATAGCCCGATCCGACGTCCAAAATCGGCCGCACCGCTGAAAAATTGTCTGCAACGCCAAAATAGTGTTGGATTCGGGCTGAATTTATGTATTGTGATCCCAGCATAAAAACACTAGACATAAAAATAATAATAATAATAATAATAATAATAGGTCAAATGTCAAGCACGTATAAACCATTGATCAGATATTTAAAGGCATAGGTCACCGCCACCACTCAAAAGGCCAGCCCTGCCCCTGGTATCCACGGCGATCGGTCAACCGCTCGGCTAATTGACACACAACATTAAAGGCTCATCTAATTATGATCGCATGGATACTCTGGATGGATTCACACACTTTTATTAACCCGCTACTAAATGTTCTGGTAGTGGGGAAAGATCAACTAGGAGTGTGGATGTGTGTTTATGGATTTCACGCTGAGGTGCGGTGCCTGTTGTGCTTACAGACCCAGCAGAGGCATGGAAATGCTATACCCACTGGACCAGTTACATCAAAGGTTTCAGGAATCAAACCACATTCCTGTTAGAGAGGATCAACAATCTCTTATTACTGTAGCGGCAAAAAAACTAAAAACAACTGGATCTGTGCCCAGTTTGTCTCACCTAACTCTCAGAATCTCAAAAAATATTATCCTGCACACTCCAGATGTACGCCCCAGATGTACACACTCTGGAAACAAGTTAAAGGTAGGAATGGATGAAAAGTCGACAAGACAGGATCTCAGTAGAGAGCACTGCCGCTTTTATTTTGGCTCAACAAGGAGATGTGTTGAGACTGTGTGGTCCTCCAGAGAGGAGAGGCATCGATCACCACGGAAACATGACCCAGAACTACAGAATACATACACTGAGTTAGTGAGGATAGCCAACACCCAGGAGAACTACAGTATACACTGAGTTAGTGAGGATGGCCAACATCCAGGAGAACTACAGTATACACCGAGTTAGTGAGGATAGCCAACAACACCCAGGAGAACTACGGTACACAGTTAGCGTAGCCTACGATGAAACAGTGCCTGGTTTCTAGCGTCTCCAGAGAATAAAGTGTTAAGTAACTTGCTAGCACTTTCTGGTTGAAGCCCCCGAAAGGGACTCCAAGTCGTGCTTCTCAGTAGGTTAATTACACTCTTGTTAGTATGTACAGAACACATGCTCAAAGTTATGCCAAGGTTAATTACACTCTTGTTGCTGGTACAGTGTGCACACTCGGAATATGATATATAATTCACTGGTCAATCTAATGTAGATGTAAATTGGGTGGAATTATCCCAATATGATATGACCCCACTTGGTACTGAAAGACTGAGCTGAACCGATGAGCTGAGCATTGAATTCATGAATACATTTAGTTCTGTGTTCCCTGAGGCTTCCCCCAGCTGGGAGCAGCAGTTATGTAAAGAGACAGATTGGGTTAAGAGGTAACGGGTTCTCCAGTACGCAAGTCCTGGAGTCCAATCAACAATGGCTCGTCTTGTGTTTCAGCTATTACATATAAGCACCCGATGCGTATAAAATAGTACCCATCCGAGAGTAACTCAGGTTAATTAATGTGTGGGAAAGGTATGCCACATTGTAATGCATTTCCAAAAATGAACTAGAAAAACAAGTCGAGGTGTCAGTTGAAAGAAAACGTAATTAAACCTGCAAGTTGCTCTTTAAGTATTTGCAAAAAAATGTATGGTCCTACAATACAGTAGAGAAAGAAAACATTTGATTCACTACATATTGCAGAAGTTGAAACTTATGTTCTTAAATTCCCTAGGCATTTACAAGGCTGAATTTGTACATCGGCTTGTTTAAATGATGCGTAACGGTAAAATAGTGAATCATCTAGTTATTAAATATAGCCTGAATTGAAGCTAAGTTATGGACGAAGATCATACTTATACCTTAGTTACCCAATATACATAACATTGTATTGCATTACAGTATAAAGTATATTATAAAACTCATTCTCCAATGTGCGGCTCAATGTTTGCATCTTTACACAATTTATATACATGTCAATAGTTATATGAACAACTTCAGAAGTGCCAAAGTGTCAATGCCAAAATAAAATCCCAAAAATCAGCATAACTGACGAATGAATAGTGGTATTTATTGGCTAGGTAAATGTACAGCATCAGAGCCATCAGCGATGCTCTTTACAGGATCTATATGATAGATCTGTATGTGCAGTACAGCGGCATTAGCAGGAGTCCAGGGCTACAGATGATAGAGTGCCTCTAGCTTTTCATCCATTTTGTCCCCAAGTGACTCAGCACTTTCATTGAGGCGAGATGCATCACAAAAGTTATTTTTTTTATGCGGTACATTATTGTGGGGGGAAGTTGGCCACATGTAAGTACATTTTTGATATGTAGTAGTAGGCACTGACTTTATCTTTGATAAACGGCAAAAAAGGGAGAAAACAAGCTTAGGAACTAGTGTACAACATCCCCTTACGGTTGCACTCTATGACCTTGATCTTATAATTAAAATACTAAATTATATATCCTTTCAGTTACTTCAATAATGGGGACATACTTCGAGGGTTCAAACACCAATGTCTTCAGTACACCTGTACAGCAACCTTAAGCAAGATGCTTAACCCTCCTAGCCTACCTGCTCCTTAATGACATGCATCTGAAATCACTGCAAGTCACTTTTGATAAAAGTGGTAAATGACTAAATAGTTATAATGGCGAAGCTAGCCAACACAATATCAAGTTAACACAAAGCCTCCACCGAAGATGAACGCAGATGTTTTCAGGGTGCAAAATTAGCTTTGTTTGTGAATGTTCAAATTATACCAGCCACTCAATAGATCACTATTGTTTTGTTTGGCTTGTGAGTGAAGGAAATCTACCAGTCACTTGCATATTTTACCAGCATTTGGCTCGTGGCTGGTGCTAATTATGTGCCCTGTATGTGTTTGTTTAAAGAATTACAGTATACAGTATCTAAATCTTCCGAGTCTTAAGCTTGTATATTTCATCTTAACAGGCTTAATTTGGCCCCCAACCAAAACACCCAGGGATTAGAATGGACTGATTAAGCTTTTGTGGATGTACTCAGCTGCAACCATGAGATGGATGCAGGTTCCACATTACCTGCCAAACTTTTACATCCAGACTACATGATACATGTATTTGTATATATTTTTATTTTTAACATTTCTTTTTTTTTTTACACATGCATATATTTAATATTGTACTTTATAGTTAACTTGTTTCCCCTTACTTTTAACATTTTTGTAGTTAATATTCATTTCATTCATTCATTCATTTCACTTTTCATTGTTATTTTTCCTCATATTTTTTAAACGCTATGGCCATGCAAATGTTTATTTTCCATGCCAAGAAAGCCCTTTTGAATTGAATTGCAAAAAACAGAGCAGCAGATGGAGATGGTACATGTGGATGATCCTGGGGGCCCCGCCACTAGGGCCCAGTAAGAAGACACACTGGAGGGCCCAGACGTCAGTCAAGACGAGCACAGAGCACATCCTCTGGTTGGGCCGCAGCCGAAGGTCTCAGAGAGCCAGGTGTGTGTGTGTGTGTGTGTGTGTGTGTGTGTCTCTAAATAATTAGTAGTAATTCTTGTAGCCAAATTTCAGTATAATAACGATGAACCCCCCACATTGTAAAAATCTGTTTAGGTAGTTAAGCATATTTGCGGGTATCCCCACCAGTGATTACAACTGTACCTGTAGTGAAATGTACTTGGCAAATTGAATATTTTTCCATGTCGGAGGGGGGGGGTTATAAAAAGGTTAATACAAGGCTTGGTGCGGTGGAGATGCCAGACATAAACAGCTCTGACAGGAACATGGACATCATTGTGTGTCTGCAGGACCAGATATGTTCACTTCTGTTCCGTTGCTGAGCTCTACGAAGGCAGAACCTCTTCTACAAAACAAGAGCCAACACTGCCACTTAGAGGAAGGAGCAAGCACAGCACGGCCAACTAGAGTGGAAATTGGAGAATACAGCATCTGAAACATTTTTTCAAGCATTGCTGCTGTCACACAGGTAATCTTTACACGCTAAGGCAGGAGAGAAAGCAGGGAAGGTGGCCATGTAAGGAGATTGATCATTACAAGAAGAAGAGGAGGAAGAAGAAGTAGACAGACAACTCCAGAAAAATGTTTTCCTCCAAAAATATTTTTTTTACATATCCATATTTGCAACGCTGTCTGCACACAATTCTTATCTTGCCTCACTACCTGTGACGAAACATCCAACAGTGTTCGCATAGAGTTGCAACATCTAACAATATTTCCACATAGCACAAAACGATACAACAGCAGTTCAGCAGCGTTACAGAAAAAGGGTTAGCGCTGCATAAAAAACAATAGGAAGGGGAATGTGAATATTTTACACCACGTTTGAATTCTTGAGGCTCTCTGGGCATACATTATACCCCAATACCCCACGAAAATGCTAGTGGTTGGCTTGTCGGCATGGAAACCATGTACTATGATGACCTCACAACTGATAGCAGACACCTAGATTATGTGGTGTGGTTGTGTTGTGCTGTGTTCTCCCGGGCTGTAGGAGTGTGTGTTAAGGATCCCTTACTGGTAGCTCCATCATCTGTAGTTCTACCTAGAGCTCGACACTCAAAGCATACAAAGGTCCAAGACGAGAGTGGAGAATGTATTGTGCTAAAGGGGCCTTTGGCTTAATGGAAATAATACCTGCATTCTTCAGTTTGTGCCATTCAATATGTTGGGGTTCATTTTTGCAGCCTGCTTACAATTGATCATGATGCCGGCGATTGTTTCCAGCAATTGAACACTTAAAATGTACAATCCACATCGACGGTTGTCTGTCTGCCCTGCCGCAACCGAACGCCACTCAATTCTTTAACAATAGCCATTCTATTGTTACCGGACATGGGATTGCCAAGCTGCCACATATTACAGTGCTACAACTGGTGATTTAGGCCTCTGAGGAGTCAATTGAACCGAGTAAACCTGTTATTTAGCCACAACCAATGAATAAGCAAGCGAGAATAATGCCAGCAACGTCCATGTGACAAACTGTCAGCCATATCATCTGCTACGGCAACAGACTAGTGTGTCTGAAATGAGTCGTCAATTCATCAATCAAAAGATGCAACTGCATTCTCATAATGAATTAAAGTATTTAGGGAAAATATGAGGGATGTAAAAGACGGGAAATCTCCTCGATGCTTCCACAAATCACTCCCCACCGTGTCACCGCGAAGCTGGGAGCGCATTCGACACTGGTGTTATTCAGTATTTCTCACAAGCAATTCACATCACTATAGAAGATAGACATTAATATTTCTCCTCGTTCGGCCTTGCACTTCATATACACAAAAGGAGCAGAGAGCTGTTCTGTGTGAGTTCTAGGAGTTTCCCAAAGGGGATAAAAATATGACATTCTCCACCCCGACCAACCTCAGCAGCATAGCTTACATAGCTCTCGACACCTAAAGCAGTGCAGTCAGTGCAGGAGCCCCTGGTGAGGCGCGGCCATGGGGAGATGTGATGGTTGGAAGTTGAGTGAGGAAATAGAAATGGAGCTTCTGAGCTCCTCAGCTGGGAGGCTGCGGGGAGTGGCTGAAGGGCTTGGCACAGTGGGCACCGTGTGCTGCCGTACCCGGCTCTGCTACTTTGTCTCACACCCCCCCCGCCACATCCCCACCCACAACACCCCCGCCAACAACCACCGGAGTCCCAGCGCTTCACATCAAACAACATCCGCCTCATTACCCCAGCCTCCCGCCAACCAGACCCAGGCAGGGGAGGATGACGCCCTGAATACCAACACCACCGACACACACTTTTCTCTCCCCACACACATACACACACGCACAAAACACACACACCCCTCGGCTGGCCACCGCTCATGCCTGGCAAACCTGCCACCATCTTATTCTCTTTCCCTCTGACAACTCACTCGATGTGTCCATGATTAGACCCTGGTCCATTCAAATGTGTGCCATTCATCCCAGAGATAGTGATTTGTTTATGCCTAAAATACAACCACCCTCGTAGGGATGATCAAAGACAGAAACAAGAAACATTTGCGTTTATATAAATAAATGTGAAATACCCTGTACCAATCTGCGAGTTCTCATATGGTAGTTTAGTATGAGATGTTTACCTGAGAAATAAAAATACATATATGTATTATATTCTTGTTACATAAGACATTTATAAAAAGGTCACTTTTAAAAAGAGGAATAAATCAAAGTTAGAGGCCCATCATCTTATTCCCAACGAAAAGGCTGACATTCCTGAACTTAGAAGAAACTCAATTTAAATAAACTTTACTAAACTTAAGTACTCTCCACCTAAGAGACTTTCCCAAACTTAAGTGGAACTCTCTCCCCCTAAAGAGACTTTACCAAATTTAGGTGGAACTCTCTCCACCTAAAGAGACTTTACCAAATTTAGGTGGAACTCTCTCCACCTAAAGAGACTTTCCCAAACTTAAGTGGAACTCTCTCCCCCTAAAGATACTTTACCAAATTTAGGTGGAACTCTCTCCACCTAAAGAGACTTTCCCAAATTTAGGTGGAACTCTCTCCACCTAAAGAGACTTTGTCAAACTTAAGTGGAACTCTCTCCATCTAAAGAGACTTTGTCAAACTTAAGTAGAACTCTCTCCATCTAAAGAGACTTTCCCAAATTTAGGTGGAGCTCTCTCTACCTAAAGAGACTTTGTCAAACTTAAGTGGAACTCTCTCCATCTAAAGAGACTTTCCCAAACGTAAGTGGAACTCTCGCCACCTAAAGAGACTTTCCCAAACTTAAGTGGAACTTCGCTTTCTGAAGGGAAACTCTAGAGGTTACATATTACCCTGGAATCTTTTTCCCAACAGTAAAATCTGTTCCCTACAGCTCTCCACTCCACTGCACTACGCCAGCACTAATTTTTAGCAAGCAGTCGGAGAAGAGGAGATGAAACGCCCCTGTGGCTAATGAGACGAGCTGCTAACGAGGACGTAGGCGCTCTGCTGGAAAAGCCAACAAGCTCCCTCTCTCTCTTTCTTCAGGTCACCATGTATAGGAGCTTAACGTTTCTCTCCAATGAGCACACTGCCATCACGCACAAGGCCCAAGAGTCCTGGCCCAGGTCTGTTTTCACTTTTATTTTACTCCTCGGTCAGTACCGCACAGAGCACAGAGCACAGAGCGGTGCCCCATAAAGTGCAGTTCAGTTCAGACAGTCGGAGGCCATGTGCGAAACACTCTCTTGCGGAGATGATGCACTTTCTAAGTTAAAATTATTTCACCTTTGACCTGGCGCAACACATGACGTCCACCAATAGATTTGCAGTACACACGGTCCGGAACAGCAGCTGATTCTGTGTGCAGAGTTTCCCATACATATACTTTACTTGGGCGGGCCGCCTAGGTATATTAACGAAGTATATTTGGCATATTTTGAAATTAAGGCCACATTTATTTATTTTTTTGTTCCATTAATATTATCATTGGCTGTTGGCCATTATTATCATTGGCCAAATTATGTCACATGTCTCTATCATAGGGATGCGTGACATATTTGAAAAACAATTCAACGTGAGCTAGCAGCATGGCAGAACAGCTGGTGCCAAAAAAGGACTCGACGTCAATAGTGTGGCAGTGATTCGGCTATGCAAAGTCAGATATTTTTCAAAATAAAGTCATCTGTAAACTTTGTCGGGCAACCATCACTTCCGGAGGGAATACGACAAATCTATTCAACCACATTAAAAGGAAGCATCCAAAGGAAAATGCCGAGTGTTTCACTCAGGCCGGTACAACCCCACTCATCAGTATCTCACAAGGTCCCGAAATACAAACAATTATTATTGACCGAGGCATTAACCCTGTTGAAAAAATACAATAAAAGCAGCAAACGATGGAAAGTTTGTGAGGCGGTGACTGAGGCGATCCCATTCTATCTCACTAAGAATATGGTGCCGTTCAAAGCTGTGGAAAATATGGGATTTAAGACACTGATGCACACTTTTATGCACAGTATGATCCGAGTTTAAAAGTGCACTTTTGTGTTTACACTTTGTAGTTTACATTTTACGACTACAATTCTTTCTACTTGGGTTGAGTTCTGAATATTTGAAAAATCTGTACATTTCAAAATTGTGAAGAAAGATCGCAATTCAGATCGTGGATCGTGAAGTGTGTTAAAAAGATTGTGATATGATTTTTGGGGAAAATTGCCCACCCCTAGTCTGAATAAAGGTATTTCACCGCCTATCAAATGCCTGTTACTATGCAGTTTTTGTTTGCTGAACGTGATGCAAGTCCCAACATCCATATTTGGTCATGACCTTGTATGGATCAGAGATCAGGGATTGTAATTAGTGCTATTCATTGTGGTGGATAGATGAGTTATACATAACTATGGCAAAAAAACAGACTTTGATAGATTTGTGTAATTAGTTACAGTTGGCACAATGATTACACATGTGACGCTGTTATAACTATTTGGGAAGACTGTTACTGTCTATCAATACAGTTTATTCCACTTTTTATTCTTTTGATTAGATGAGGCAGGCATATAAAAAAAAGAAATTGCATCGCTCACACCCCCCCCCCCCCATTTTTGCCTCTCCACCGGCAACCACCCCAAGTAGATTTCAGACCTGTGGGAAACACTGTGTGTGTACTACTACTATATATACACTAATAAAGACTTACTACTACAAAAGCTAAAATAAATACGTAGTACTACTACTTCTATAAATACCCCTACTGATACAAAATACCACTGCTGCTAAAAGGACAAGTGCTAGCAAGTGTTCCAGTTGGCGCCACGCAGCGACATGCTTAACACCACAACACCCGACCGCTAGCACTCTCACAAAATGCCTCCAGTGAACGCCACTAAACACCAGCTTATGTCTTCTGTTTCAAGCCTAACCATCTTCAGCTGAGTTCTGATGTTTTTGGCCAGCAAACCGACTGACAACACTCATGGTGGTTGCCTGTTTGTAGGAAAACAGCATTTTAACATCAATCTGGCATATAGTGTGGACATGGTTTAAGTCCTATGAGACTTTAATTCAAGTGCAAAAAGGGCCAAAATGTAGCCACACCTGTGTATTACACATACAGGGCTCCAGAGTGCGACCATTTTGGTCGCACATGCGAACTAAAATCTGTCGAGTGCGACAAAACATTTTCATTGGTCGCACCGGTGCGCCTGACATTAAGCAGGTCCGTCTGTGTGGAGCGTTATTTTGTTTCCCCACCCGCGTTCTGTGAAGACGTGCCCCTACTCTGCCT
>JAOPJI010000030.1:11199475-11211590 GCA_027122695.1 Merluccius productus
TAGGCTAAACAAATCAATCTGTTAAATGCCAGGGCTGAACATTTGTCCCAGTCCGTCACTGACCCCAGGTGTGTGTGTGTGTGTGTGTGTGTGTGTTTGTTTGTCTGCGCGTTCATGTGTGTGTCAGTGTGTGTTTAAGGGTGTGTGGTGTCATGTGGCACTAGTTATTTTTATGTGTACAGGTGAACACAGCGAGGAGTAGGCCTCAATATCAGTATGTGGGAGGGCCGTTGACATTTCCCTAGATGTGTTTTCAAATTACGACAGGCTGCAGAACTGCTCTGCTTCCCCCCGGGATGAGAGGCCTGGTCGGCCGCATTCTTCTCATCAGCTTGACTCGTCTTTTCTATGGACATTAATGACGGCTTGTTGCTTTACAACACATCAGCAAAATGCCAAGCTGCATTGATGGCTCGGAGACGGGATGGCCATTATGGAGATATAAGACATAAGTATTGAGAAAGGCTAGAGACCGTCAAGGTTTTGCAGTAGAAAGTATTCAAAGATTCAAGACTTAGGGTTAAACCTTAACCCTAATATGAAAACCATTAACATTATAAGTGGTAGTTAGTTTTTCTTTAATAACTTTTTTTCTGAAGGTTGTAAAGACTCAGAGCCGATGTCTGCCCCATGGTTTATGGGGAAGCCGAACACGCCAGTCTTGGTCCTGGGTCATTGCGACCTTCCGTTCTGAAACCCTAATATCAAACCTTGACCCTAATATGAAACCCATTAACATTAGGGTAAGTGGTAGTTAATTTTTCTTTAATAAGTTTTTTCTGAAGGTCGTAAAGACTCAGAGCCGATGTCTGTCCCATGGTTTATGGGGAAGCCGAACACGCCAGTCTTGGTCCTGAGTCATTGCGACCTTCCTTTCTGAATCCCTAACCCTAATATCAAACCTTAACCCTATTATGAAAGCCATTAACATTAGAGTAAGTGGTATTTAGTTTTTCTTTAATAACTTCTTTTCTGAAGGTCATAAAGACTCAGAGCCGATGTCTGCCCCATGGTTTATGGGGAAGCCGAACACGCCAGTCTTGGTCCTGAGTCATTGCGACCTTCCGTTCTGAAGCCCTAACCCTAATATCAAAGCCTAACCCTAATTGGAAACCCTAACCTTGAAACCTAATATGAAACCCTAACCCCAATATGAAACCCTAACCCTAATAGTTAACCCGAACCCGAACACCAAACACTAACCATAACACCAAACCCTAAAACTAAACCTTAGAACAATAAACCAAACTCTAATACCAAACCCTAAAACCTGACCCCAATAGGAAACCCTAACCCTAAAACCTAACCTTGGAAACATCCAACATTCCTCGTCTTGCGCTCACATCGTCCCCTCCACAGCTGAAACCAGAGATACGCCCTTGCTATGTAAAAACCTAACCCTAATAGGACACCCTTAGTTAAACCACATCCTAACCCCAAAAAAGAAGAACATTGTTAAGTATTTTTTCAAGTACTTTTTAAATTTCAACGTCACAACCTCATCTGGATATCGGGCGACCCCAAGGTTGCGAAGCCCTGTTGTATACAAAGCAATACATAAGTAAAAGTAGTAATTGGTATGAAGGTACACCTGTAGGCTCTGGTGGTTGGTAAATAACAGGGTTCAGGATCAGCTGAACCAACCCCAAATATTTATAATATTTCTCCTAAAATTCCTTGTGCACGTCTCAACTTGCACTCACATCGTCCCCTCCACAGCTGAAACCAGAGCTATGCCCTTGCTATGTAAAAAGCATGTGGCACACAATAATTAGGTCTAAGATAAATAACTAAATAGGCTAAACAAATCAATCTGTTAAATGCCAGGGCTGAACATTTGTCCCAGTCCGTCACTGACCCCAGGTGTGTGTGCGTGTGTTTGTTTGTCTGCGCGTTCATGTGTGTGTCAGTGTGTGTTTAAGGGTGTGTGGTGTCAGGTGGCACTAGTTATTTTTATGTGTACAGGTGAACACAGCGAGGAGTAGGCATACTCAATATCAGTATGTGGGAGGGCCATTGACATTTCCCTAGATGTGTTTTCAAGTTACGACAGGCTGCAGACCTGCTCTGCTTCCCCCCGGGGATGAGAGGCCTGGTCGGCCGCATTCTTCTCATCAGCTTGACTCGTCTTTTCTATGGACATTAATGACGGCTCGTTGCCATTATGGAGATATAAGACATATATAAGTATTGAGAAAGGCTAGAGACCGTCAAGGTTTTGCAGCAGAAAGTATTCAAAGACTCAAGACTTTCCTTGAAGTCAGCACGTTGCTCTGTTATCAGTGATTTACAGCCGCCGGCTATGGTTTAAAGTTCACTCCCTTCCCCTTCTATCTCCCTTCTCTGCTGGTCAGAAGAGAGTTGGGATCCACAGAGGAGAGTTGGGATCCACCACAGAGAGTTGGGTTCCGCAGAGGAGAGTTAGGATCCGCACAGCAGGTCACAGAGTTAGGTAAGTCTGATAAGATCTGTTATGTCTCTTGTAACTTGAACTGAGGACCACTTCCCGGTCCATAACTTTAATATAGCACATCCCGGTCCATAATTATAGCGTGCAAAGCAAAGAGCACATTCACTCAACACAGCTTGTGAAGAGCCAGCCGAGCACCGCCATTCTGGGTGTGCAACTAGTTATTAGCTATGTAGGCTACTTATTAATCATTGTGCCATTATTTTACAGAATCATATTCTAGAGGGGTCTTATTTTAGATGTGAGAATGGAGAGTGGAGTGGACCTCCAACCAAGTGGTTCCGTAGAACGTACAGGTGGACTAGGCTGAATATAGGCTTTATATACAACATGCCTATGCCTAGACAACATATAACATCATCTACGTTATCACATAATATTACTCAATTATATGTTTAGTTCATGTGTTAACTTAATACTTAATACTGTATTTTATGGTTTTTTTTTAAGATAACCTATAACCTGCATTTTCACTTCTCAAACTTATGAATGGAGCAAAAGCATATTGAAATAACGTAAACATGTTTGATGATCCTTCCAGTGAGATGGTTTTCCCATGTAGTCTGACTGGGGCAGTGTATATACATGGTATGGATCTATGATGCATTTATATTTGTATAGCACTTTTCTAGATACTCAGACACTTTACAATGAGAGAAAATAAAATACAATAAAAATATCTAAATGCATACAAAAGAAAGGGCAGAAAGAGGGACAGAGGTGAGGAGAGTTAAGATGTTAAAAGCAATTTTAGGAAGGTGTTTCGAGTGAGGTATTTCACTAGAGAGAAGTGACATCACAATTTTGAAACGGCTTGTAATGGCTAATCACACTCACACCTGGTGGTAAAATAGGGGTCCTTTAAGAGAGAGGAGCGAGGTGGAGTCACAGACTTGTTTGGGGGGAGGGGGTGGAATTGGAGAAGGCCATCCCTGGCCCCCAGGCTTAGTGCTTGGTTCTGGTGGGGGCAGACAAGACGCCTATCACTCGTCTGCTCTGAGCATGGTGTCTGTACTTTTGCCCTTGTCTCCATAGGGAACAATTCCTAACCTGCTGTCATGTCTGCTAAAGGTAAGAACACACACACACATACACACAAATACACACTAGCCTCCCTTCACTGGCTCCCATCTCACCCGTACTAGCCTCCCTTCACTGGCTCCCATCTCACCCGTACTAGCCTCCCTTCACTGGCTCCCATTCGTGTCCCATGGGCTCAGTTCAAATTAAATGGCAACTGCGCCTTCCCTGTTGCCAGGGAAGCAGCGGACCCTCCCACATGTTGTCACATTTAAATCTCACCTAAAATCCTACCTTTTCTCATTGGCTTTTAATTCCACCAGAGTTATTGTGCTAATCCTTTATGCTGTCTGTATATTGGTTCTTCTGTGTGTATACATTCTGTTT
Organism: Merluccius productus; assembly: GCA_027122695.1. Classification (NCBI taxonomy): domain Eukaryota; kingdom Metazoa; phylum Chordata; class Actinopteri; order Gadiformes; family Merlucciidae; genus Merluccius; species Merluccius productus. The sequence goes on from JAOPJI010000030.1 coordinate 11,203,353, forward strand.
GTCATATTTATGTATGCTGTAATTCGCTGTTTTTATTGTTTTTAATTTGTTCATGCTGTACAGCACTTTATGTATTTAAAAAATATTTATTAGAAAAAAATGATATATATATCAGTCCATGTGATTTTGTAATTTATGTTTGACTTAATGCAGCATTAAGAATTACTTTTGTGCTTTTTCTTAAGTAATATTTTCAATGCAGGACTTTTACTTAGATATTTTTACAGTGTGGTATTATAACTTCCACCACTGCTTACATAAATAGTGTACTATATAGTGTTTATTAGGGATTAGGGAATGAGGGAACAAGTGAATCAATTGGTGGACCGCGGCCATGGTATCGATATCATGTTGACATGTAGAGCGTGTTGTGTCTGCAGATGACCTGTATGCTTATGCCCTGTCGAAGACGCTCACCACAGCCTCCTCCCCCACCACCGTGGGGCTCTACTCCTCATGTCCCGACCGCATCAACCTCATCCTCCAGCGGACACAAGGTACCGCTGCTCCAGGACTGCCTGGTTTGTCTGGGGCTGTTTCTGCTTGGCTTGGTCTCTAACTGTAATGTGATTGGTTGAGCTTGGACTTCAACTGAATGTAATCGGTTGTGCCACAGCTTTAAAAATTGTGCTGGGAAGCAAATCACTGAATAGAAACCTCCGGGTTATAGAGTAACACTGGCTGGCTGTTTGTCAAGGTTTCCATGGTTATGCTGGTGGTTGGTTTGGTGTATGTATAGCCGACCAGTGTTCACACTCCACTGTGCTAATATTTGCCAACTCAAAGGTCATTATTAACATAAAAAAATGAAGTGACAATAACTTAACAAGATACTTCCTCCTCTGACCATGATAGTAGAGTAAACCTTTAATGTCCCTGAGGGGCAATTTGTTTTACAACAGTAGTCGCAACAACACTGATATCCTATCTTATTACACAGCTTTGTTGAATACGAATATGATTCTGATTGATCAGTTACGGCATTATACAGTTATTTCTGCTGCTATGAATAACAGACCGTATATGGACACCATTTCCAACTGTAAAATCTCCAGGGGGTGGCTGAGTTTCAAAAGATCCTTGGTGTGCGGAGCCTCCATGATCTCATGGAGGCTCCGCACACCAAGGATCTTTTGAAATGTAAACCTGACTACCAGCCTGACTACATCAACGGCACACTGCCCCGACAAACCTAACGCCAAACAAACAAACCCCAACGCCAGTGAGCCATACTACCTGTTGGTGGTTGCTGGCTGTTTTCGGATGAAGGGTTGGAGCTGTATGCTTCAGCCAACATTGTATAGTTGGGTGTTGGTGTTCATTAGGGCAATGTGTGAGCACCTAACATGAGTGTTCTTCTCCTCTAATATGTGTCTAAAATGGTCTCTCAAGTGTGTTGAACAAAACAATTTCCTTTGAGATGAATAAAGTACGATAAAGGAAGTACTGAAATAATCAGATTCTGATTTGTTCTCCTACAACATGTGTCTGACATGTTGTTATCCTATTACATGTGTCTAAAATGTTGTTGTCCTCCACCGTGCGTGTTCCAGTGCACATGGACCAGGAGGCGAGGAGGATCGAGCAGCGGTGTGCTGGCGGGGGCTCCAGACCTGGCCTGGTCTCACTGCTCTTTAAGCTGCTCTTCTACCGGCCCGTCTGGGCTGAGGAGCATCACCAGGAGAACCGGCGTTTCGTCTACGTCCACTTCAGCGCTTGGCACCTGGCCGGCAGCGACCTGCTCTGGGCCGGGCTGGTGCTGAGGCTCTGCCACGCCATGCAGGTCCACTTCGGCCAGTTGCCGATGTCCCTGTACCGCACTGTGCAGTACTACGACGAGGACGAGATCCAGAAGAAGGTCTTCTTCTTTTGGCGTTTTTGAAATATAGTTTTAAAGGGCCCCTATTTTACCACCAAAAGTGTAATGTTCGTTCCCCATTACAAGCCATTTAAAAATCTACCCTATAATGACATCACAAGTGGGAGTGTCCACCCAGATGTATGAGGTGATAGATCAGCCTACTCAGTTGGTTCAGCCCACTGTGTAGGCTGGTAGGTTTGATCTATCGAGCATACATCTGGTTGGACACTTTCACTTGTGATGTCACTAGAGGGTGGATTTTGAAATGGCATATAATGGCCAACATCACACCTGGTGGTGAAACTTTAAGGTTCTCTTTACACATTAATGTTGTTTGCTTCCCTTTCTTCTAAACCATCAGGTTGTGACAGAGGGTCCGAGTGGCTTGAGACCCAAGATGCTGTGCTGCTGCCCGCTGTGGCTCGCCTTCCTCTTTCTCCTGATTTCCATGGTGATCACCTGCGTAGGCCTGGCGTTGTTTGGCTTCCCCGAAGAGGAGGTCATGGGCCAGGTCAACGGGACCACCGCAAAGCAGGTGGGTGTGGGCGAGGGTGTGGCCCTGGCGGCGCTGGGCGTTCCCGCCGCGGGCGCAACCAAGTTCATAGTGCAGCTAGTAAAGAACCTGTTGCGCAGCCAGGACCGCAACATCAACAACATCATGGACAACACGCAGATCAGCAGCCAACTGGGCTTCATGAATGAGGTGCGGAAGGAGATGTGGTTGCTGTCCAACTTCATCCACTTCATGGAGCTGTTCGAGGGCCGGCGGATCCGCGTTGTGTTGAGGATCACAAACCTTGATCGCTGCAGCCCGACGAAGATCGTGTCGGTCCTGGAAGCCATCAATCTCCTGCTCTCGGACCAGGACAGTCCCTTCATTCTGATCCTGGCTGTCAACCCGGAGGTGATCGTGCAGAAAGTGAACTTTGCCGAGGGCTTCTTCTGTCGTGAGGACCGGGCATATGCCTTTTTGAACCGCGTGGTTACGCTCTCCTTCACCATCCCACCGCTGACGGAGGAGTCCAAATGCAAGGTGTTCCACGGCCTCACGCGCCAAATATACGTGTCCGAGCCACACAGGCGCAAACGCAAAGCGTGTTGCAGAAAATCGACGCACGACGAATCTTCAGTGGAAATAGCAGAGGACATCCACATGCCACTGATGGGTAAAGCGACGGCAGGCGTGGAGATGGTGGAAGAGGACGTAGAGAACCTCATTGCCTCGGCCTTCAACAGCTTCATGCAGAGTGACGGGGGCAGGCTGAACAAGTACATGTTGGACGACAGCATGTCCATGAGGCGAGTGATCAACTCCATTCGGGTGACCGTCACCATCATGAAACATCTGAACACCAAGGTTCCTCCACCGGAGAACATGGCGGCCTGGGTGGTGTTAGCCAACTACTGGCCATGCCGCCTCAGCTGGCTCCTCAACTGCCTGGAAGATGACCAGCAGAGGCTGGAGATCGAGGCGGGTGGCCCGTCGGACCGCGAGGGCTCCAAGACGCTGTGGCAGGTTTTCCGGGAGTCCAGGGTGGAGCTCTACTTGATCCGGGAACAGATCGATGACCTCCTGGAACAGGACGCCGATCCCGAGATGTTTGAAATGCTTCTGAAGATCGACTTCCCGTTCACCGTGAAGGACATCGAGGTGTTTGCGCCAGCGACGGTGAACCTCGACCTAACGATCAGGAAGGAGCTGGGTCTGATCAGAGGGGTCTCCAAACTCAAGGACTCCGGTTGGACGGGTAACGTCGTCCCGCTGCCAATCAAAACCATCGTCAACATGAGCGTTGAGGACGTTTGTTCAGAGGTAAGCTGAGTTATGTTCAAATCCAACCAATCATTAACAGCATGGTTACCAAATGATTTGAACCCACAGCACCGACATCCTGTCAGCAGTGATCAAGTATAAACAAACCTTTCTATCCTTCTCTTACGCTGTGTTTTTTTCCATCTCCTTTTCAGCTGGAGAGGATGCACCTTAATGCTAACTATTCTAAGGTTGCGAGGGACAATGACCTCAATGGCTTAGCGCTAGTCTTTGGCGACGTGGACCAACTCAAGCTGCTGTTCCCGATGACACTGGGGCAGTGGACCGCGTTCAGGCTACGCTTCTGGGGCTTTCCCTCAGACCGCCGACAGACCGGCAGGCAGACTGCGAGTCACGCCGGAACCACATCTACTCCATCTACCTGCCTCGGACCCCACCGCCCCGCATCGCAGCCAGCTAGCTAGCCTTCATGCTACACTACACGGAGACATGTGTCGGAGTCGTGATGCACTCCAATATACAAGCTGTGACACAAGGATCGATACCAGTATGGTATATACAGTATACGAATGTGCCAAAGTATAAAATACATCGTACGTTGTTACCACAAGGTCACAAGCTGCGTAATAATTAGTACTATATAAAAACGAACTATATAAAAAGGTGACAGCTTATACAATAGATAGTACTAGGGCTTGTGCTTCGTGACATCACATTGCAATGACCGCCGCCATTTTGGAAGCATAGTAGCATGGGAATGTTAGTTAATATGTTGGTAGTCTGTTATGGTATGTTTTTTTAGTCATTGTTGAGACATTGTTGTGTTTTGAAACTGCCACAGCGTTTCTCATGCGTGAGACGTAGCAAAACGACGTTTTCATTAGCCTAGGTTACGGTATATTTACGTTGATTTAGGATTTTACCGTACTACAAGTCCCATGATGCATTGTGATGTACAAGCCCTATATGAACATAGGGTGCCAAATTGTATAATAAGTTGTTACAGACAAGTACTATATGTTAGAGCTATATACATTAAATCTGTTGATTTAATTTAACATTTTAAAGGGAAGTTGGGGAAAGAATTGACCACGGACAAGGGAGGGTTAACTTTTTTTTTAAACATATTTATTGTGCTATAAATCACACGCAGAAGTACTTCAATTCTGCGTGTACATTATAAAGTTAGTTTCTTATGCTTGAACTAAGAAGTTTACATTTGTAAACCTGCAAGTCATATCTTTCTGCTGTTAAATGTGTTTGTCTCCAAAATAACCCCTTTTCTCCTTTGGGAAATAACATTTTTTTAATTTCATTTCTTCTGTCCTGGTTGTTGTGATCGCGTTGCAGGTAGTAGTTTCAAGGACCCTAAACTTGGCATCCTCATTTCCACTTGAACATGTACCGGTACTGTTTTTCTTTCTGTTCCTCTGGAAATAAGAATAACAATGTTGTATTGTAGTCATTAAACTGTACTGTACATGTTATTGAATTGTTATTCAATAACATTGTTACAGAAATATTCTAATGTTTTTATTGCATTAAAAATACTATTACTGTGACTTGACACTGTTTTGACCAAACAATTTGCTCTGTTCAGCTGCTTGAAAACTCAAACAGATGTGTGAGACTTTGGGGAAAACGGCACTACACTACAGTGTATGACCACAAAGAAAATTGTAAACATTATTTACTAGATAGTATGGCATATATTCCCACTATGTGAGCACAAAGAAAGTGGTCATATACTATCCAGTACTTGTTAGTACTAGATAGTACTAACAAGTTCAAGTCTTTTATTGTCAGATGCACAGAACTGAGCACTGAAATTCAACTATTTAGGACATAATATACTAAATAAACTAAATCCATTTATATACAAAATCCAGAACGATCAACAGCGCAGCCGTGAATGGGACAGAAGAAACACTGTTCAGTGTAATGTTGTGATTGCTTTATTTAGTACTTTCAAATTAAAAATCATCTTGAAACGTGGCGGTTGAAGGTGTCGGTGAACTTCCAACATGCTAATTATTGGGCTGATCATTTGGTACCAACAAACAGAAACAAACATAATGTTGTTTAGGGAAAAACATCCAATTATTTGTGTTTTCTTATTTCTTTATGCAAATAAATAATTACATTGTTACAACACCCAAGACTGAGGTGATAAGGTACCATCATTTGCTTAATAATCTCTAAACAAACAAACACGAGTGTGAAGTATGCTAATTAAATCAAAAGTTATGAGCCATGTCTGGGATATGTGTACACCTGCTAATCAGCGAGTTGTCTTGGTCGCAGAATGAACACAAGATGGCCTTTAGACACTGCTGACGAGTTCAATATCAAGACAGCGTTTGATTATTGGACATTTATATGAAGTAACTAACTATGAAGTAACTGTTAGTAACTGTAGTGAAATCACGTGACAATACTGATTAAAGGTTTCTTTGCATTTGTGATTAAGAAAAATATATTTGTGGCATTATAAATGCATAATAATAATACATCTGAAAAAATACATAGAGCATTATGAAAAATAAAAAATTAATTGCATATCAGGATACATAGGTTATATTCAAGGCACGATACAAAAGCCATTCAACTATATTCTGTATTGCATAAATCCCAGCGGATTTACATTTTCAGAACTTCGGAAATGATGGCTTCAAAGTATTTTCCTAGCAGAATAAATGTAACTCTCACCACAATAACGGTACTGCAGTTCAGGCCAGCCATTAGCATTACACGTACAAAATAAAAGCCTGTAAATAAAACGGTAGCATCTAATGTGGGCTGTGATTAAGGTATAATGGAGACACCAAGCAAGCTGGCAGCACTTTCACCAGAATAGAAACACGTATATGCCAATGGTGAACCTAACTGATGAATCTTATGGCAAGTCATCGCTTTGTGATGCAACATTGACTGTGAAGCCTAAGGAGACATGATAACTACCATGGGTCTTTAAAAACTGGGGGGAAAACAAAGCTAGTTAAGACTTGTATATGAAAACAACAGCCTCAGGTTAGCACTAGAGTAGGCCTTACCTTAAGGTCAACATTACAGCAGGTCTTACCTTAAGGTCAAACAACAGTAGGCCTTACCTTAAGGTCAAACACAACAGTAGGTCTTACCTTAAGGTCAAACAACAGTAGGCCTTACCTTAAGGTCTAACACTACAGTAGGGGTCATCTTAAGGTCAAACACTACAGTAGGCCTTACTTTAAGTATAACACTAAAGTAGGCCTTACCTTAAGGTCAAACACTACAGTAGGCCTTACCTTATGGTCAACACTACAGTAGGAGTTATAGTAAGGTTAAACCTACTACAGCAGGGATAATGTTAAGGTCAAACACACTACAGTAGGAGTTATAAGGTAAGGTAAGGTCAAACAGGAGGGAGTATATGGAAACGACTGGTCACCACCACAGTCACACCTCATCTTAGGTAAAAGGTCGTACTGTCCCCTGCAGGCTGTCCCACCTGCTGTACGTTACTTCCTGCCCACCGCCTCGGCCAGTTTCTTCAGCCTCTTCTTGAGCTCCAGAGGAAACTTCTCGTAGCATTTTTTACACACCGGCTTCATGTCAAACTCCACAAACTTGTTCCTGCGAGGAGGAAGAGAAACACACACAGATGAAACCACCAGAGAGACACAGACACACAGCTGATCCTCATTTGAGCCAATGGGAAGCAGCGCTGATTGGAGCCGCGCTCCGATTGGCTGTGCCTGGTTCCTCTTTATTGATTCGTGGTCCATGGGTTTTTAAAACACTTTACATTCATAAAGTTGCACTAGAAGTGTATTTAAATGAATGGGAAGGATTATGTCTTTAGATAGACATTTCATTCAAACTTGTATTAAAAAAAAAATGTGTAAGCATGATGTTCATTAGCCAAGACATTTCTAAATCTACTCTCTGGTGACATCACAAGTGGAAGTGTCCACCCAGATGTATGATGACTAGATCAGTCTACCAGCCCACCCAGTGGACTGTACCAACTGGTAGGCTTATCTATCCATCCTACATCTGGGTGGACACTCTCACTTGTGATGTCACCAGAGGGTCGATTTAGAAATGGATCGTAATGGTTAATCAACATGACACCTGGCAGTGAAATGGGGGCACTTTTCAGATGGTTGACGAAGGGTCATTAACCAGAGAAAGGCCGAAAACAAACTCAGACACCAACATCACGGCGCGCGTCTCTACAAGCATCGGGGCGCGGGGGGGGGCATGCTGACGACATCACAGTGACATCACAGAGTGGGAACCGGGCACCATGCAGGGAGGGTTTCCATCACAACAAGAGAGGAACCTCTACACACAGACGGAGGGCTTCTTCCGGCGCTCTTTGGCGTCTCGCTCGCGCCTCGCCAGACGGCGCTTCAGCTCGTCGGGCGTGTGCTCGTAGCAGCGCCGACACACCGGACGCAGGTCCACCTCCACAAACTTATCTCTGGACGCACCACCGTGCAGTGCAGCGTAACCAGGGAGGGAGGGAGGGAAGGAAAGGGGGGAGAGAGAAAGAAAGAAAGAAAGAAAGAAAGAAAGAAAGAAAGAAAGAAAGAAAGAAAGAAAGAAAGAAAGAAAG
>JAOPJI010000030.1:11228717-11242463 GCA_027122695.1 Merluccius productus
TCCGTTTCCATTTTTCTCATTGAAAAACGATACAAATGGCATTTAGATGATGTTCTGCATAAAACTCGGTTATAATTTGGTTACAGTAATCAACCGCTAATAGTGATCATATTGACTTCACTATAAGCGGTTTCCACTGTATGAACATTCGTTCATTCATTCAACAACTATTTCACAATAACTGGTTCTCCTCATGTCATCAAACCTGTCCAGCATCCTCCACTCCCTCACATTGAAAAACGTAAGATAAAAGAGAGAATCAAGGGCGGGAACCTTCAAAGTCCTGCAGGATGTGTCCGTCCCTGAAGGCCAGGCTCTGTTTGAGCTGCTGGTCGAGCATACTGTGGATGGAGATGAAGTCCTGGTCCAGGGCCACCACGTAGGGGAAACACACGGCTGCACCAATTACACGCTCAGACCAGTTGACTGGCGCCCGCTGGGACACACCCTCCGCGTTGGCAAACATCCCTGGATGAAGACAGCAAGCGAGGCGTGAGATTGCATAGTGTTTTCCCAAGCTGTGTAACAAGTAGACATTAAATAGATACTAGTGATAGGCATTAACACATTAGAATTAGAGTTAGAAGAGTTTTGAAATAGGAGGGCTTAAGCCCTTTTTAATGGTTATTGCTTTAGCTTTCCACACGTCAATTCAGACAAATTATCCTGCCACAAGTTGAAGACTGAGACTGGGTAGAGACTAAGCAGTCACCACATATGATGAGCAGCCTGTGTCCCCAGAGAGTGGGCTGCTAATCTGGTGGCTTCCCACAACAAAACACTGCGTTTCCACTCACCAAGGCCACCGGGTGCGGCCAGGAGGAACTCCTCTCTGCCGATCCTCTTCACGATGGGCCTCCTCTCCTCACTGTTGTAGGGGAAGAGGTCCTGCGAGGCCCCCGTGGTGTAGTTCAGGATCATGTACTGGCTGGCCAGCGCCAGGCACAGGAAGTAGCCGTCAAGGCTCACCACGCTGGGCTGCTCCGTCGTGGTCACCTCCTTCACCAGCTGCACGCGGTCCTCAAACACCGTGTAGACCTGAACCGTGCGCCGCCGGGACGAGATCACGGCGATCTCCACGCAGAACGGGTCGGCGTTCACCGGGTTCCCGTTCATGCAGAACGACGTCACACCCTTTATCCTGGCCCCGCCCGAGCCCGTCGCCGAGGGAACCGTCTCCAGCGTGGCCATGTCCACCAGGAACAGTACGCTGTCGCAGAGAACGATGAGGCGCTCCAGGGCGGAGGCCGCGCGGAGCTCGGCGACGGGTTTCTTGAGGCCCAGGTACTTCTGCTGCAGCTTTTGGGCCACGTACGTGATCCTGCCTTTCGGCGAGGGCACCTCCTCCAGCAGGAAGTGGTGGACGAAGCAGTCGTTGGTGCCCACGTACAGGTGCTTCCCACAGCACTCGAGGCACTCCACGTTGATGCGGGCCTTGTCGCCCATCAGCAGGTCCCGCTCCACGGCGGGCACCAGCTCAAAGGCCTTCACACTCATGGCGATGGCATCTACACCTGGAGACTGGAGAAGACAGACAGGCAAGAGGTCAACCGGTCCTTCATACACACACCTGTCAGGCTGTGTGACAGCCTGTGTTATTGACCAACCACGGATGACGTCATGCCTGCAGCAAGCGTCGCCACCAGTGACACAGGAAGGCTGACTGAAACGTCAAAAGACGTCCATGTCAACTGACGTTGAGGGACAGCCACCATCTCTCTTCGCACACACACACGTCTGCTAGCCAGTATTCACATTCAACATTAACCCGCAATTAGCTGCAGTCACAACACTGGCAAGAAAAAGGGGCGTCCTTTTGCTGTTAAATAATCAGTTATAGCTAGAGACAGTTAAATACTAAGTACTAGTTTTCCTGTAAAAACCCAGAGTGACTCAGGCTCCAGTTTATAAAAGCAACCTCTCCAACGGCGCAGTGGTGACCGCCTCACACGTTAGCTAGTACGCAATAGCATTAGCATAACCCCTAACGGTAGCCCTTAAAAAGCGCTGTTATCAACCACAAAAACCACAAAAACAAAAGGCTAATGTGTTTTTATGAATCACATACATCTCATCCAAGAAGAGAAGTAGTGTGCCGCTAATTGACGGCTGTAACCTGAACACACGTACATCATTTTACGGCCGTTTGCGGTCGCCTCTCCGTCCGGGTTTCCTCTTTCCTGCGCTAGCTGTCCACATTTAAACCCACCAGCAGGGTCGCGAGCGATGGGCGTGGCCACCGGCCCTCACGCGCTCTTTGGCGTTGTGTTAAAAGCGTTCATGATGTCGTCGTCGTCGTTCCGTGTTTTATGTTTAACGCGTTAAAAAACACACACGGTAAGTGAACTTTAAGTGAGCCACAAAAACTACGGAATAATAACGTCTTTACGCTACGCTCAGCTTTTCGCTCTCCGGGGCGTGGCCAACGGCGCCCGCGTCCACGCGTCATCGCCGTGGGCGTGGCCTCCACCTGACACCGCTTGCTGCTGCTGCGTGCAAACTCCTGTTAGTTTGACGCGCCAACTGCCAATTATGACATTAGGGTCATTATTATAATAAATGATTTGATTTTTAAAAATAGCTGTACACGTAATATTTTCAACAATTTACAGTGTTCGGAAAATAATTATTAAAATGACTGCATTTGAAAGATTGGGAAATACCCATGCAAACTCAAAGTTCCTGATTGTCCCTGAACGCAACTGAACCGTAGCGAGAAAAGCCATTTTGTTATGCTAGCTAGCTAAGTGGCTAAAGCCACTGCTCCTGTAGGTCTGTGGCACAATGTCGTTTTTATCATTTAGTTTGCATTCACACTCCAAACCAAACATGGATACTACACGCCGCGTGTCTTTGTTTTAACATGGGGACGTTGATGTGAACATTAGCCTTCAAGTGCTACAAAAAAAAAGAATAACTGCTAGCTGTATGCTGCTAGCTTGTAGCTAACACACCGTTAGCGAGATAGCTTTCTACTAAAATGGTCTCTCTAAGATATTGGAGTGTTATTTAGTGTCTTATGAGTCAGCATCTGATGCTAGGTGCGTTTCTACTAGGATTTCATTAGTTTTTTTACCTTTCAGTTGGGTGAACATTAAGCAGTGACTGGCCATCAACACACCACAGCCACACCACTCTCCTCACCAAGTCCACCTGAGTTTATTTCAAGATCGGTTCATTTTCATTTGGTGATATGATGGCAGAAGACATCCGACAGGACAAGAAGGGTAACTTCTCTGCTCTGATGGAGCACAACAGCAACGGGGTGACCAGGACCTCCGCCCTGGCTGCCAGCAAGACTGGAGCCTCCAAGAAGTTGATCATCAAAAACTTCAAAGGTAATGCGTCTCTTTCTGCACTTAACACCTATATAAAACGGATTACACAAGTGTCTCCCTGTTGTTCGCGAGTAACGACACAAAAACACATCTCGAGTCCCACAATTAACACCTCATCCATCCACTACTGTATATGTATATCCAACATGCTCTGTATTTTCCCAAGTTCAAAGGTAACGAGTCTCTGTCCCCAACGGCTATGTGTATAGTACACCAATGCATTCACCGAAATGTACTACATTTTAATTGCTTTCCCAGCTTTTAATTGTCAAGTATGCGTCGCTTTCTGGGCCTCACCTAATGCCTGTATGTATTTGTATATTATTGGACCTGTGCAACAGACAAGCCCAAGCTGTCTGAGAACTACACAGAGGATACATGGCTGAAGCTCCGCGAGGCGGTGAGCGCCATCCAGAACAGCACCTCCATCAAATACAACCTGGAGGAGCTCTATCAGGTGTGTACCTGATATTCATTAGATATATACTAACTAGATAAGAACTATTTATTTATTTTGTTGGCATTTGGCAGACACTTTCTAGCCAAAGCGACTTACAGGGAATTCAGATCCATATATCATTAAAGGGCCCCCTATTTTATCACCAGGTGTAGTTTAGCCATTACAAGCTGTTTTGTGATCACAAGTGTCCACCCAGATGTATGATGGATAGATACGCCTACCAGTTGGTACAGTCCACTGGGTAGGCTGGTAGACTGATTTAGTCATCATACATCTGGGTGGACATTAGATTTCACTAGTGTAGTGACATCACAATTTTGAAACGGCTTGTAATGGCTAATCACGCTCACACCAGGTGGTAAAATAGGGGCCCTTTAAGTAGTAGGTAGGTAAGGTATTTTAAGGCAGCTTTTTAGAGAACTGAACATCCAAACAACTTCACACTTGACGCTTCCTTGCGTCCTCAGCAATACGCCTGCCAAGTGTGAAGTCGATCGGTTGAACGGTTTGTCGAGAAAATCGAAGGACGGACATCCATACACAAAAACATAGACTCCTTCCATTTTAGTTAGATAATGGTTAACTCTTTTTCTCCCCATGCCCAGGCGGTGGAGAACCTTTGTTCCTATAAGGTGTCTCCCACGCTGTACAGACAGCTGCGACAGCTGTGTGAAGACCACGTACAGGCCCAGATCCAACAGTTCAGAGAATATCCTTTACACGCTTTCACAATTTGCTCATTTAGTTTAAAATACAGTGAAGCAGGTCAAGGAACTTGCCTTCTGAACAATGGACTAAAACATGGTCATCCTCCGGTGCTTAATTATATAATAGGAATAATTATTATTCTATTAATTGTTATAATACTAAATGATTCATTGCCTTTATTTAGCGCTTTTCAGGGCACTCAAAACGCCCACTCAAAACACACACACACACACACACACACACACGTGTGGGGGATATCACACCTCACACCTCATCCACTACCAGTGTGTAGCACCCACCTTGGTGATGCACAGCTGCCAGTTTGCACCAGAAGGCTCATCAACACTGGCTATCACAGTGGAGAGTTGAGGAATGATGCTATCTAATTAAGAGACCAGGGGAATATTAGGTAGCCATGTTGGTACACATCCAGGACACCGGGGCTAGCACTTAGCACCCCTACTCCACGCACCATGGGATCTTTAGTGACCACAGGGAGTCAGGACCTTGGTTTAACCTCTCATCTGAAAGAGTGACCTAGAATAAGGTGTTACGGTGCTAGAGGTAGTGAGAAATGGTCTGTCCTTAACGTGGCGTTCACAGAGTCTGTGGACAGCCTGTCCTTCCTCAAGAGGATGAACCGCTGCTGGCAGGACCACTGCAGGCAAACGGTAACGTGCACAACTCATTCAAAGACTGGTTATTGCTACAAATAGTTGACTATCGAAATGTAATTGATATTCATAACATCATTTTGTTTCTTGATTTGTTTACACTTTTGAACACCCTTGCTTTTGATTACTCCTTTTTACTTTCCTCTACTTTTTTGGTGAAAGTTTTTGAAAGTTTGTGATGGATGTGAAGATTTCAAATTTTAAGATTTGGTAATGTTCAGATGTAGTGAAAACCCCTTTGTACCATTTTTAATGGTCCTTGTGTTGTTATTTTCCCTTTCTTAGATTATGATCCGGAGTATCTTCCTGTTTCTGGACCGAACATATATCCTTCAGAACTCACTGCTGCCCTCCATCTGGTAGGACCGGTTACATTACAAGTCGACAAGATGTCTCGTTTGTCTGTTGAGTTTTACCTGAACCTGTGTCGGTTTTATGGGCTGTGCTAGAAAGTGTGTCTGGGTTTACAGGGACACTGGGCTGGAGTTGTTCCGTACCCACATCGTGAGCGACAGCGGGGTTCAGAAGCGCACGGTGGACGGTATCCTGGAGCAGATTGAGCTGGAAAGGAGCGGGGAGACAGTGGACCGGAGCCTGCTACGCAGTCTGCTGGGCATGCTGTCAGACCTGCAGGTGAGCCGCTGGTTAGGACGTCCAGACAGCAAGGGAGGGAGGATGCTTCTGTCTTCCTAGGGACCAAAATAAACAGGATGTAAATGTCTAAAGGAGTGGAGTACAACTTTAAGTAGCCACCAGGATATTGTAGTGGCTATGATGTTCGTCTCCTGGCCAAAAGTTTCTGGATTCCATCCCCAATGTTTGCAGCCTTGACCAAGATGCTCTAAACGCCCTACCTGAGTGTATGTGTGATGGTATGTAGTAATATCTTGCTGTCCCTGCAGGTCTATAAGGAGTCATTTGAGGAGAGGTTCCTGGTGGAGACCAACCGTCTGTATGCAGCTGAGGGCCAGAGGCTGATGCAGGAGAGAGATGTGAGCAGTCGCATGACATTATTGTCACATGACATTGCAGTCACGTAGCCTACCTGACTGTGACCTATTGCTAATGGTTGTGTGCGTGTCTCTCTCTGTCTCTCTCCAGGTGCCCGAGTACCTGCATCATGTAGCTCGTCGGCTGGAGGAGGAAAACGATCGTGTGATCAGCTACCTCGACCAGAGCACTCAGTAAGACACTTCTGTCTGTTTTCCTGGCTCTCAATGTATCTGTCTCCCAAATGTGAAGGGCTTTATTGGCATGGTACATTTACATACTCTCTCTCCCCTCTCTCTCTGTCTCTGTGTATTTATCTCTTTCTATCTGGGATACATAGCCTTCATTGTAATTTGATCAGATTATTGTAATTGATATCATTCCGAGTTTATATAGTTGAACTTGATGAGTACATGTTTACACTTGTATGTACTGCCTGTGCTGCGGCTCCTGAACACAGCGTGGTGACGTTGCGTGTGTCCTTTCTTCCAGAAAGCCGCTAGTCTACTGTGTGGAGAAACAGCTGCTAGGCGAACACATGACCTCTATCCTCCAGAAGGGTGAGCCAATTCCTATCATTACTATTATGGGATGCAAAGGAGCATGTGTGCAAACTCTACTTCTGTGTTGAATAGCCGTTGTAGGTAGGCATGGGAAGATCTGAAAATGTCATGATTATCCTGGCCAAAAGTAGCGAGCTAGACAGCTTTTTTAAATCACTCACGTGAGGATATTCATGATTATCCTGATTCACGATAATAACGATACCGGGACGTGTGTTTTTTATCATGATATGCGATAAAATCCTATATTGTCCAATTCCTAGTCGTAGGTACACCGTGGGTCTCTACGTTACTCAGCTGTAGCACACAGAGATGCTATATGTTTTTCCGGTTTGTTTATGATGGACGAGTCAAGGGAGGTTTGCATAAATGCTCATTTGTAAGACACATCTCAGGATGTGTATTGTGTGTGTGTGTTGTGTTGGTTTAATAATAACAATAATAATAATAATAATAATAATAATAATAGCCTTTATTTTATATAGTGTAATTCATATCAACAATCAAATCAAGATATCTCAAGCTGTAAAATTAATGAAACATTAAAAACTATTTGAAAAAGGGCATATGCATCATGGGTGGGGGTGTAGGAAGGCTGATGATATGGTAACTGGTCGACGGCGGTTGTTAAAAGCTGTCTGGGTGTGCTACAGGTGTGACAGAAGACGGTGTCCAGGTCTAATCTGTAAGGCCAGGTGTTGATGTTAATCCAATTGTCTGTGTACCCTCAGGGCTGAGCGTTCTGCTGGATGAGAACAGGGTGACGGAGTTGACTCTCCTTTACCAGCTCTTCAGTAAGGTCAAGGGAGGCCTACACACACTGCTGCAGTTCTGGAGGGACTACATCAAGGTATATCTAAGCAATAAGCCACAAGAGACCATGGTTTTACAGTGATTTTAGAACAGCTAGGGGACGTTTTTTGGGTACAACCAGAAGTGGAATGCCCCCCAGTCATTATTCTTCCGCCATGCAATATAGTTCCTCAAGACAGCAAAATGGTTGCCAAGCAACACAGGCTAGCATACAGGCTTTAGCATGCGTGCATAATACTAAAAATGAATTGTTTTGTGGTCAGAGGTATGTAAATATGAGTGTAGGTCTTGTGTTGGTCTTCCTGCTATCCATTATGTACTTATTGTGACCAGGAGGAGGCTTGTACTTTTCATGATCTCAGAAAACGTCCACAGCTGTTGTTCTTCTTCTGCAGGCGTTTGGCGGGGAGATTGTGGGGACGCCGGAGAAGGACAAGGACATGGTGCAGGAGCTCCTGGATTTCAAGGACAAGATGGACAACGTGGTGCACACCTGCTTCGCACGCAACGAGAGCTTCGTCAACGCCATGAAAGAGGCCTTCGAGGCCTTCATCAACAAGAGACCCAACAAGCCGGCAGAGCTCATAGGTGGGTCCCAGGAGGAAGTGCCTGCACTGGTCGCCTGGCAGCTTTACAATAGATTTTAACATCCTTTTTATTGTTTTTTTTAAGGTCACTCTCAACACTGTTTGTTCATTTATGGCCCTTCCATCACAATCCGTCTATTTTTCAACAAAATCTTAAAATGCACCTTGTTAGTTTAGCTAATCAAGTGATCTGTAATTCTTGTATTGTTTGAATCTACCTCTCAAATCCATCATTCATTCATTCACATCATTCGTCGTTCAGAGTAGATTCAGATTTCACTG
This sequence comes from Merluccius productus, assembly GCA_027122695.1. Taxonomy (NCBI): domain Eukaryota; kingdom Metazoa; phylum Chordata; class Actinopteri; order Gadiformes; family Merlucciidae; genus Merluccius; species Merluccius productus. The sequence goes on from JAOPJI010000030.1 coordinate 11,237,133, forward strand.
TTATTTTAAAGGAAATGTCTCTTTTTGTGTGGTTTCCCTTGTTCAGCACTCTGTATTATTTGATTGTGGTGAACCCTGGAGTTCAAACTGGTCCCCACAGACTCCCAGCTCTAGAGGGACTTGATCATCCCTGCTAAGGAAGGTTGTGGTTTGGTGGTCCACATGCTAACTAGTCTTTCCGTGTTTTGTGTGAGTCCAGCGAAATACGTGGACTCTAAGCTGCGCGCCGGAAACAAGGAAGCTACGGAGGAGGAACTGGAACGGATCCTGGACAAGATCATGATCATCTTCCGCTTCATACATGGTAATGCACTGTTTATATGTACGTAGTATGACTATATTTTTACTTTAATACTCCTTCTGTCAGTACACGCTAATGCTTTCCCTGCTGTTTATACACAATAATATATGCGTCGCTACTGCTATTTATACATGGTAGTACTTACTCTACTGCTCTTTATACTTGCATAGTACGCATTCATAGGGAAGGATGTGACTTCAATCAGACTCTGGTGTAACTTTAAGCCTATGAAACAGTATTTTAACTAGACTCTATGAAACAGTATTTTAACTTGACTCTATGAAACAGTTTGTTAATGATACTCTGACCTGCTCGACAGGAAAGGATGTGTTTGAGGCGTTCTATAAGAAGGACCTGGCCAAGCGTCTACTGGTGGGGAAGAGTGCTTCTGTAGACGCAGAGAAGTCCATGCTGTCCAAACTGAAACACGGTGAGCTCTCCTCCATATCTAGCACTGACTGGCCTCCATGTTAAGTGCTGTTGGTAAGGTTTAAAGGTGCTGTAGGTAAGATTTAAAGGGGCTGTAGGTAAGATTTAATTAAAGAGTGTAATTTGTAAGAAATTCCATAACCACCCGTCAGCTATTAGTGAGTGGAATGCTCCTGCCTCTGTATGGGACAATTTTGGTTTTAGACCGTTCCTGGCTAATTTTTGACCCATCGGGGCATCAGTTCCCTGATGACCGTGTCCTCCTCCAGCCAATCCCATAGTGTTATGCTGCAGGTTAGCATGCATGCTATCACTCATGGGCTATACAAAGTGAATGTAGAAATGGCTAGGCTACTGTTTGTTTCTGCTTGCTAGCCTCATGTTTGTTGTGTTTGTGGTTCCTCTACAGAATGTGGCGCAGCCTTCACCAGTAAACTAGAGGGAATGTTCAAAGACATGGAGCTGTCCAAAGATATCATGATCCACTTCAAACAGGTACATGAGGTACAGGTACAATCAAATATATTTAATAATATAATAATCAAAATAAGCTAAAAACTCTCAGAATGGCACTGGAACATACTGGAATCACTTTATCTTGCATTTTGTTACATTATCTTAATATTTATATTGCACAGATAGGACACACCATTTTTTTGTGAACATCCTTTACAGTCAAAAACAAACAGGCTCTGAGTTCAAGCCTTCAGCCGTGGTGACTGAGGATCAGGAATCAGGAAATAAATAAAGGACTGTATGTTAGCGAGCTAGAAGGCTTTCTCAAGTCACTCGTGAGGATATTCACGATTATCCTGATTCACGACAATAACGATAATGGAAATTCACCACGATCAACATATTGTGAGCGTATTGTGATCTGCACTACATCGTATATCCCATCCCTAACTCACACACATACAAGCATGGACGGCAAGCTATAAGATGGCAGATACACATGGGCCGTACACACACACACATTTATGGGTATTTTGTAGCTAGTTGTTATGCTGTTATAGCTGTGTCATGGTGATGTAATGGCATGGTTTAATATCTTCACAATGCCTCTATGTATGGATGTATCTATATGTTTAATGGTATCTAGCGTATAACTATGTATATTATCTTGTTTCCCCTCAGTACACACAGAACCAGAGTGATCCCAGCAACATTGAGCTGACTGTGAACATCCTCACCATGGGCTACTGGCCCTCGTACACTCCCATGGACGTCCACCTGCCCGCCGAGGTCAGGCTTTGTGTTGGGGTCATGGGTCAACCTGTCTGTGTTAGGGTCAGAGTTAGGGCTGGGCAATAATTCAACAGTATCATTTGTCATCTTCGAATGGTATTGTTTTGTCGTGAAATGAAGATATCGACTCATCGCGGTACCCAGTTTTATAATATAAAGGATTTACAATAAGAAGATATGCCCTTAACATGATCAAATGTGAGGTTTGAAGAAAGTGAGAAAGGAAAACTAGTTTTAGTCCGATACCATACTTTACATTTCCGTTAACTTCTAATGACCCTCAGTTAGACTGTTTACAGTGGTATTTTGAATTCATTAGCATATCCTGATATTGATCGATATTGTGTAGAATTTCCCATGGTCATAGTGATAATTAATTACATATCGCACAGACCTAGTCAGAGTTCAGCCTGTTTTGGATTAGATTAAATACAAAGACTGTAGTGCAACCCAGACTTCGGAATAGTCTAATGTCTGGGTGGTGGTGGGGGGGGGGGGTCAGAGGACGACCTCTGACCCCACCACGTCTTTTTGTAAAACAACTAATCTATGTCTAATTTAATGCATCCGTGTGGTGTGTAGATGGTGAAGCTACAGGAGGTGTTTAAGGTCTTCTACCTGGGGAAACACAGTGGACGGAAGCTCCAGTGGCAGCCCACTCTGGGCCACGCCGTCCTCAAGACAGAGTTTAAAGAGGTGAGTTCTGGAATCAAAAAAGCTTAAATAGGTGATTTCTGAAGTGAAACTGGTTTAAAGAGGCGAGTTCTGGAGTGACACTGTTTAATGAGGTGGGTTCTAGAGTGAAGCTTCTCTCTCTCTCTCTCTCTCGCTCTCTCGCTCTCTCTCTCTCTCAGGGGAAGAAGGAGCTGCAGGTGTCTCTCTTTCAGACCCTGGTACTGCTGATGTTTAACGAGGGGGAGGAGTTTAGCGTGGAGGAGATCCGAACCGCCACTGGGATAGGTGCTCACCCTTCCTGTCTTCTCCTTCTCTTTATTCCCCATAATTATCATGACAATACATTTTTCCCTATTACACATATCCATATATATTCAAATTCCGGTGTTAAAGGTAATACAAAATTTAAAAAGAGAGAAATAATTAAAATAAGGAATGGAAACTGCAAAAACAAGAGTTCAACAAGTTCACAGTGGTGTTGGTTGTCGTGATTACAGAGGAGGGGGAACTGAAGCGCACACTGCAGTCGCTGGCATGCGGAAAGGCGCGTGTCCTCAACAAGAACCCTCGGGGGAAGGACGTGGAGGACGGAGACCGCTTCAACTTCAACAAGGACTTCAAACACAAGCTGTTCCGCATCAAGATCAACCAGATCCAGATGAAGGAGACGGTACGGGGGCTCTGGAGCTGTCCTGTCGGCCACCGCCCACCTCTCAACTCCTCTCTGCCTCCTCTACCACAACCTCTTCCTTCTACTGCCACCTACCCCCCCCCCCCGTCTCCTCTATTGCAACCTCTTCCTTCTACTTCTATCTCCTCTACACCTCTATTGCAATCTCCTTCTCTCCACCTCCTTTTCTACTTCGCAACCTCTTTCTACTTCTACCTCAGGAAGAGGTAGAAGTTATCTCCACTTCCTATGATGTCACCAGAATCAGTATGTCTGTATCCATGCCTATAAACCAAAGTCTTGTTTGCTATTATACGGATCCCTAGAAGGAACTAATCATGAGGTTTATATGCCAGCGGGGACAATAGAGGAAATGACTGCTCTTGCAGTCATCATACATTTGAAACTTACCTTGCTTTTAGTTTCCAAACGGATTTGCCAGTCCATATAAGTTTGGCAGTAGTTTTTGTGGATATGAACAGCCAAAATCATTGAACTTTACTGAAGTTGGTATGTAGTGAGTATTTGACAGGAAGCTTTATGTTGGGCTCAGTATTTGAGTAGAAGCTGGACCCGTACACTTTGCTGCGGTGGTGGAACGAGCTCCCTGCTGCCATCAGGACAGCAGAGTCGTTCACCAGCTTCCGCAAGAGACTCAACTCACTTGTTTAGAGTTCACCTGGACTCTGCATAGCCTCCCTCCTCTACCTACTTCTCCTCTCTGCATTTAGAAACTTGTTCTATTGACATTCTTGCTGTACCAACAGTGATATATTGTTGTATATATTGCTTTCTACTGACAAATGTACTTGCTCTGTGTGTGACCCCCCCCAGGTGGAGGAGCAGGTGAGTACGACAGAGCGAGTCTTCCAGGACCGGCAGTATCAGATCGATGCGGCTGTGGTGCGCATCATGAAGATGAGGAAGACTCTGAGTCACAACCTGTTAGTGTCGGAGCTCTACAACCAGCTCAAGTTCCCTGTCAAGGTGACCAATCACAGGCCGCTCTCTGTGTCTATACCTTACTGCAGGGCTGACCACTGAACTCAGTTCTAGCTGACATCACAGTTTTGAAGTCTGACACCATGGTGACAAGACCAGTCTGCAGTAATGATAAAAATAACAATAAAATAAGACTACGACAAAATATTCAAGACATGTGGTCCTATTATGCGAAACTAAAATAGAATTAAATTAAAGTTACAGAAATGATTGGATTACTTTTTCGTTTTTACCTCTAGATGGTGGCAGACTTGCCATCATGACTGTGTGGGGTTTCTCTTTAACCCAACATGATTCTGATATTAATGTTATATTAATCTAACAATCTAATATTAATCACACCTGTCTTTCCGCAGCCGGGGGACCTGAAGAAGAGGATCGAGTCCCTGATAGACAGAGACTATATGGAGCGTGACAAGGACACGCCCACCCAGTACCACTACGTCGCCTGATTGGTGGTGTTGGTGGGGGGGGGGGGCGGGCAGGCAGGGCTTGTATTACTGACAGACCTTTTTTGGCTCGTCGTGATTGGACGATCCCCAGCTCTCCTCTGGTACTGCCAGGCATGGATTAAACACAGACACAAACTCTGGACGGGATTGGCTGAAGCCGGCTCGAAGCGCTGTCCCTGATTGGCCGGATCATTGACTCACTTTTAAACTGAAGATAAACGAGCACTTTGGCGTGATGTTTCCGTTTTGTTTTTTTTCCCTTCTGGGTGAAGTTATGGCTTCCTGGTCTTGCTACAGTCACGGAGAAGGAGAGACTCAGGAGATGCATTCTGGTGTATGTTGTGGCGGACGTGTTATGTTTTTTTTTGGGGGGGGGGCGTCAGTCAGTTTACTTCCTGTCTTCGGAAAAGCGCCATGCTTGGAGCCCTGGGGTGTTGAGACCACTGTTAAAGCTGTGGGGGGTGGAGGTGGGAGAGGCTGGGAAATGGGGATGAGGTGGGAGATGCTGGGATATGGTGATAGTGATGAGGGTGGAGAGGTTGGGGGGGAGACGG
>JAOPJI010000030.1:11331698-11348039 GCA_027122695.1 Merluccius productus
TTTCCTATGGCTCGATGCTAGACCTACTGGCTGAGCAAATTCATTTGCCGCCGCTAGAGGTCTAGATTTCTAGGCTAACAGTATGGTACTACACTATGGTACTACAGTACGACAGTATGCTACTACAGTATGGTACTAGATGGTTTCCAGTATGGTACTACAGTATGGTACTACACTATGGTACTACAGTACGACAGTATGCTACTACAGTATGTTACTAGATGGTTTCCAGTATGGTACTACAGTATGGTACTACACTATGGTACTACAGTACGACAGTATGCTACTACAATATGGTACTAGATGGTTTCCAGTATGGTACTACACTATGGTACTACAGTACTACAGTATGGTACTACAATATAGAACTAGATGGGCTCCAGTATAGTCAGGGATCCACAGTGGAAAAGCACCAAACTTGAACAGATACCTGCGCCTAGCGGCTGGCGGCCAGCTGGTTGTTGCCTTGCGTAGTGGGCGACCTTGGTGTGTGGATATGGGTGTTAGTGCGGGTTATTCATTATTTAGCAGACACTGGAAGTGGCTCCCAACATTAGAGAACGCTGTATAAGTGCTGCCCACTTTAGGCCTAATCTAGATTCATTAAAGATACAGAAGTGATGGTGGGACAGGAGAATTAAACCATAGTAATGTGATGTTGCAGGGTGGACGTATTCAACGATAACCGTAATGGGTTTACAGAGCCAGTCCTGGTGCTTTGGGAGCGGGAGCGCAGATGTGAGAGATACACGAGAGCCGACGGACAAAAGGGTGATTAAGGTCCAACAGAATCAAATTAAACAGTTTTGTAGATTAAAAATGTACATCTGCTGGCTGTTTAGGCCCGCTGGCTTGTAGCGTGCAGGGTTTTAGTGGCTCAAATGGGAGGAGAACATGGAGGATGTTGGGTGAGGCAGCTGGTAGCTGTGGACCACCAGTAGAATCTTCTTCTGCGATGGACAACGCGGGGCAAACACGCCCTATTGATTTTGTACTGGATGCGATAACTTCGCGGGACAGCTCGCGTCGGTTCTTCAGTGCATGCGGCATGTGAAAAGGGGTGAGACAAAAGCTGAACTTTAGTTAACTTCCTGCAAATGGATGCAGTGTCTGCCGTGTTTGGCTCTTTGATTGGACAATCAACGTTGAGTGAGCACAGGTGCACTCCTGTTGAAACACATTTCCTGGTTTAAAGCACTTCCATCTGCAAAGTTGTAAACTCCCACCAGCAGCAGCAGCCAGAGAGGCGAAGCAGCATGTTGCTGCACGTTATCCATCACACGGCATTGGTGTCCGGCGGGGCCGCGATCTGACAACCATGGTCTCTAGTGCAGTATTGATTTTGATGCAGAGAGCAGCCATAGATACCTAACCGAGCACCCATCTACCATACATCAAAACCATAGATCCATACATCCAGCTAATGAACTACAAGGTAGATTAACTGGAAAAACTTCATACTAATGGGGTTAGATTACGTCCCCGATGTCCCGCCGGGATCAGCAGGCTTGATTGGAGGATTTGAGTTGTGTTTCCATCCCGCGACAACATAATAATGCATGCTTTAACACCAGCTTCAAACCCGGACCGTGGAACAGCAGATTTACTCCAGCCCTTACACACAGTATCTTTGCTAAATAGAAAACATGTCTTTGTAACATATGCAACTGAAATAAAATCTTCCAATTAAAATGTTCTAAGCATAACATTATCATTTTATGAGACGCAGATGTCATAAAAGTGTATCCGATTTAAGAGGAATCTTTGCAGCAAATGCAGTGAAGCCCATGAAGCCATCTGCCATCAGGGGAGAGTGGGCGAGGAGAGGTGGACAGCCATTATCTCTGCCGGGGCGGAGGTGGACGAGGGATTATTTGACCGGTGTCGGGTTCGCTGGCGTCCCACATCCAGATCCATCTCAAGCACGTCGATCAGCGTCTGGAGCGTGTCTCCATTAGCCCGTCCCGCGGCCTTCTCCTGTCTCCCCACCCCGCCATCCATCGCTCGGGTGTCACCCCGCCTTAATTGGCGCGTGCTAATTATCCAATCACACAATATTAAGTGTCTTATTTGTGGAAATGTGGTCGCTGGAAATGAATAGTTATTGATCAGCACACTGACATTCAACTTACTTCTTTTTCGTGCATTAGTCCTGCATTGATTGCTGGCAGTGGTGCCTGTGTGCGATACGTACAATCGACCAGAATCCTAATGTGTGGTACAGGCTTGACCATTAGATCCATCCATTATCACCGGCCACCGTCCATAGACCTGTCACAGAGGCCTTCTGGGAAATTGGCTTGGAGACATGATTGGGATTGTGGCTGGGGGAGGCCGATTTGGCTTCTCTGGAGTCTGTCAGTACGCTGCTATGTTGTCAACTTATCGCAGGCCGAAATGGTCAGTCGCAGCTTCCAGTATGAATGAAACTGTGTGAAGTGTTTTAAGAAAGTGGCTGGTGATTAATGGGAAGTGTAGTTTAAGTGTAGTTGACTTGATGTTGGTTGGAATATGGACACACTGTTGCCGTGGTGCTTTAATGTATTTATATTTAGTACAGAGAAGTATTTTGTGATTGAAGATGTTACAGTAATGAGTGGATTAGATGTTGTGTGTAATACGATTTGAAAGGTATTTGCTATTAGGTGTGTTGTTTTCAGATTATTATGTGACTTTGAATAAAAAGGCACACCTCTGCACTGATCTAATGATTGTTCAAGGGTTTCGATGTCAAATTGTTGAATTAAATCGGAACCATTCAAAAAGTCGTCCACAACATTGCACAGTAAAACACAATTTTCCAAGGTGTTAAAGGATGATGTAGCTGCTATTTCTCTTTTTTTTTTTGTGGAAACCATGCAATGATGCGTCACAAACTGTTTTTATAAACAGTTTTTGCTGGTGGTAACCTTGGCAGAAGGCCTTTTTGTATTTACACCCAGATCCAGAGATTCATCCCCTTATACCTGGCTGTCCGTGCAGAGCAATCCCTCTCTGTTCTGCATGTATGAGTAGGCCAGGATTGCTGTGGGTCTGAAGTTTGCGGTAAGATCTATCATCATAACACAGGTAGGCAGTTTAATAACGCTGCCGGCGAGCGCTGGGCAACGGCGGACATTTATTCAGCGTAACAGGGCCAATGTTCTGGGGCCAGCTGACAGGGGGGCTAGGCAGGAGAAATGACACCCAGTGGGCCCACCTCCGCAAGCTCACCTGCTGAACTACTAGCGGGGGGTGGGGGGGGGGGGTCGGAGGAGGATGAGGAGGTGGGGAGGGGAGAGCTAAACCACGACTCGCTATCCGTTCAAACCCCGTCCTGAAATGTAAGTAAAGACCCAATTAGCCACACATCTAACTCCTTAAAGATTTAATACACCCACTCCTCATAGGGTGTCAGTGATTAAAAATAGGTGTGTATTCACGGGGCTAGCCTGCCTGTGTGTGTGTGTGTGTGTGAGGTAGTAGCGGGACGGTGTGTCAGTGGTTCGCTAACAGGAGCTAGCGCATTAGGCTCGTCGCAGGCTGATAGGATGCAGCAGAAGTCTGAACAACAAGGATGAAAGTGGCAGGAAAATGAAGTCCCCGGGTGGGTTTAAAAAGCCAGAGGAGGCTCGGGACTCTTATAAGGAGCTGCTAAAGCATAGTGGCTCATTAGCATAGCGTCTGGCACGGCGCTGTTCTGGGATGACAGCTGGGGTGATTGACATGTGCTCGGGTATTACCTCGAGCACAGTTTAAGTAGGCTGGATCGGCTTCCCATATGACTCTTACCTTTTACCCCTTCATTCAGAAAGCTCCATAATGCAGCCTTTCATTCAAATGGCACTGAAACATACCGTATCGCATGTAGCGTATAACTTTATTATGCAGTGGACTTAACATTTAACTTTAAAATTCCTTGCCGATGCATAAAACATGAAGCAGCGCTGTGTCGGAAATGCTGCGCTTCCTAATACAACTAAGGCCTTTTGCTTAATAATTGAAGTTTGGAGGCTTAGAGAAGAGCTCTTTGCTCAGATCGACACGGGCTAGGACTGAACAGGCTGATGGCGAAATGCCCAAAGAGACAAGGTTTTGACGGCCATAACTGACCATCAACTGAACCTGTGGTGACATGACAACGCTTCAGACGGCCATCTTCTATCTGTCCTGTCTTCTGGTTTTCCGAACACTTCCTGTGTGTTCAGCACTTCTCCCATCTCTGTGTTGCGTGTGAGGACGTGAAGGAGGAGTAGGAGGAGGAGAAAGCCGGAGGTAAATCATGAATACTGAATGAGACGGCGAGCAGCAGACGAGGGCCGAGGCCGGTTGTGTCGGATCGAGCGTTGACAGGACATCACCGGACCGTTATTGTGGTTGTTGTTGTTCTTGTTGTTCCTGTTGTTGTTGTGAGAGTTAAAGCCCATAAGCCCTGTTGGGCAGGGGCGTATCCAGGGGCAGGGGGCTGGGGTGGCACATGCCCCAAAATCTAACAGAAGACAGTTTTGTTTTAGCTACACAATACAGCACAATGTTTTTTACTGTACACATTTACATTTATTATTGTCCCAGTTTGTGGACTGAATGTCGATTATAACATTTGTCATTTGTCTGGTTCATTTTTGTGAATTTTACATTCTGTATTGGCCCCCCCCCCCCGGTCTGAGCATCCTAACCCCAGCAGAAGGGTTTCCGCTTCGGTCCTCTCAGTAACCATGGGAACAGAGATGTTTTTTTATTAAAAGATGCCCAGTGGTGCAGGATCACAGGGCCATGTTTTAGCAGACATGTTGGTTCCAACCGTCACCGGTAGTGCAGCGAACAACATGTTTTTTGAATAAATACATCTTCATGCTGTATGCCATCACACGCTGCTTTAAAACCCCCATTAGATGTGCATGCGTTTGCATAAACTGTGAAAGAAGAAATAGCAAATAAATAAACAGATATCGGTGTTCTTTGGCATAAAAACGTATGAGACTCACACTCTATCGCTCTCCACCAGGCAATTGGTATTTATTGTTTTTTTTAACTGCATGCCATTCTTTATTTGTGAGAATTGATCATTACGTTGTGTGATCACGTGTGAATCTGGGGGAAAAAATACCAGGTTTTTCCCCTGCTCTCAGGAAGCTGAAGCCACTTGAACGATATTCCAACAGAATAATTTGCCTTAAGCCCTGCCGACTGACAGGTAAAACACCTTTTAGCTGGAGAACCCTGCGGGCTGGGGGGGGGGGGGTCCAGGGTAGTGACTGGGAGCCTGGGGGTATCCTCTTAAGCCCCCAGAGAGGAGCACAGATCCCTCCTCCCTGATGGGGATAAAGCTACTTAATGGATGACAGAGTGTGTAAACCACAGGGAGAGCCCACCTAAACCAACACTCTGCTGTGAGAACACTTCACAGGCGCAGATGGGGTTGTGCCCACACGTGCATACACACACACACACACACACACACACAAACGCATGCATGCACATAGCTACTTCTATTGCTGAATGTTCCTTAAAAAACCTTTCTAAAACATTTGACCATAGATTAACTATGTATTTTGATGTGTTTTAGGTTCAGCTTTTAGTGTCTCTGATCATGAGTTGCGCTCAAATCCAGAAAGAAAGTCGACCTCTGATTGTTTTGCACTGGTTGTACATCTGGAAAAATGTAGTTTTTCCAACTTTTGTTTTTACAACATTTTGGGTCCCGACCCTTAAGAAAAGCTGGTCTAGCACAGCATGCTATCTCGTGCCCTGAAGCAACCGTACAGACTGCATGTACACATAGACACTCAACAGAGGCCTGCAAATCCCACTAACACAGATATAACAATTCATTTAATAAAAGGAAATCTCAGAAATCCTTGTAGTGAATCTCTGGTAATTGTTCCAGGAAATCAGAGCCCCAGAGGTATCGAATTACGTTTTTTCAAGGTGATCAAGGTGAACGCTTGGAATAGATTTATATTAAGATTTAATAGAATTACTTAAGAATTAATGAAAAGTAGAGCCAACCCTGGAGACAGGCGATCAAGTGTTTCTCTCTGAATGAGAATAGTTAATTAATGAATTCATCCATCCATCTATACATAAAACCATCCATCAATTAATTCATCCATACACCCATACAACAAACCATTTATCCACCCCTTCATTAATCCATCCATCCATAAAACCATCTATCCAACCATTCATTAATTCATTCATCCATCCACCCATACAGCCAACCATTTATCCACCCATTCATCCATCCGTGTAGCCATCCATTCATCCCTCCATATACTCATCCATCCATCCATCCATTCATTTGAAACCCTCAGACATCCAAAAACATGTTTTCCACGACGTGCAAATGCGAGACATCATTTACCAATTACAAGCATTAATGTAATCCCCATGTGTTCTTTCAATATTCCCCTTTCTGCGGCAGCGCCGCTGGCGGCACCCCGAATGCTAATTTGTAGTCACGTGCGCATGGAGCTCCAGGCCTCTATGAGAACATTTTATACCGCCGCTGAGCTGGGGCTTCAGGCAGGATCCTCCTGATGGAATTGTTTGGGCTTCACACAGCTGTGCCCGGCATGGCGATGGGACAACGCATGTCGCTGTAAAAGTGGTGCAGATGGATCATTCCACCGACTCCAGGGCCCAGGGGCCAGGGAGGGCTTCTGTTTGTCCCCCTGCCCTTCCGTACCTTTCGACTCTTTCATTCTGCTGCACTTTTCAAAGCGCACACTGGCCAGATGTTTATTTAATACCCCCTGTGTCCGGACGCAGAGCGCACACAGGGTTGCTTTAAAAATGCATCACCTGAAAAGTCAAACAATGAGATGAGTTTACTTAGAGTTTAGTTTTCTCCCCAAGGAAGGAATGTTCTGTTATTTAGCTTGTTTCCCAGCTACTGCTTAACTTCCCAGCACTTCTGAGGCTTTTGAAGCTTGATATTGTGTTAAAAGTGTGTTATTTATAATAATATATTCTTATATAAAATTATAATAGTTTGGAATTTACATGATGACTAACAATGCAACACATCAAAATAAACTTTCATACACATATACAAAACCATACACATATACAAAATTTTCATTTGCTTTTATGAAGGAGCCTTGGATACTGCTAGTGCTGATCATGTCTGACAATTTTCATGTAAATTTATTTTGAAGTTGACCTATAATATATGCGTCTGAAGGAGACATCGCAGTTCTAGTCATAAATAGTTTGGTTTGTTGTGCCCGGGGCCAGTCTGGCTCACATGTCAAAGGGGAAACGATCAACATACCCACAGTACCAACTCTACGTCTTCTACTAAACACTTCTACTAAAAAACGGAAGAGGAAAATAACATTAAAATGTGCAGCTGACTGCCAACATGAGGCGGAGGTCGGCCGCGCTAGATCTTCATCCTGATCAAAGATAACAAGCCCCAGTGAGAACAAGCGCAGGAGCAAGTCGAGTACTTGTTTCTCGGGAACCTCGACGCCCCTTGTGAGACACTTCCGTGAAGAGGCTGTTTTCAGGAAAAGTGGCCTAATCACCGGCGTGCATTCCCACCGATGTTTGGATGAGTTTGGGCACCGCCTCAGGCTACAGCGGCCCTAAGAATAACACCAGCTAGCTCCAGCGTTAATCACGAGGTTAATGGAAGGTTAATAGGAGAGGCGAAGGCAAACTGAAAAACCTTAATGCATTATGCAAATACGATGAGAAATGAAATGTATGTTTAGTACGTGCTTGTGAGCTGTTGAGGCCAATTAGCCGTTAAAACATATCCGCCTTTGATGCCCGAAAAAAGGAGATCTCATTATTTCATTGTATAAAGCTTGAGCTGATTACGTGTAATATGTAAACACGTATTCATGGTGTAATAAGGTGGATTTACATCACTAACTCCTTATTCCTCTGCTGCCTCAGTGTTTGAATTATTTAAAAAACCGGTGAGTTGTGCACGTAATAGCGATGTCTTTTTAATTGAATTACCTCTCATTACTGTCAACAGTGGTTTTAATGGTTTCAAGATAGCGACATCTTTGTTATTCTTGGTTGAACTTGGAAGCGGAGATGTTCAGTTTCTATGTGGCATCGCCTTAATGTCCTGAACTCCAAATGGTGAAGAGGGAGTTGTTGTTGTTGTTGTTGTTGTTGTTGTTGTTGTTGCTGCTGCTGCTGAGTAAATCACTTGCAGTCTTTACAAGCGAACTTGGCCAACACTTCTTTGTCTAACCTTGGCAAATGTTGTTTTTCGTTTACTCTTTTGGGGCTGAAGGAACACATTTTCCCAGGCCTGCCTTTTGTCCTCTGCTGTGCTGTGGCTCCGCCAGCTGTGGCTCCTCTGGATCAGCTGCGGTCTCTATTGTCCTTTTCTGTGTCCTACTCAACGTCCTATTCTGTCCTCTCCTCTCCCCGTGCAAACTCAGCTAAGACACCTCAAGCTCTGAACTTTACTCTAAAAAAAAAAAAAAAAAACCTGCCGCACTTTAAAAGAGTTTCCCTGGTGGTTAAATCCTCACAGGCTCTCTTCACGGCCATAAACGCCTCCTTTTTTTAGTGCCAGAGCAAAGACACATTTTCATACAAATAGGAATTTGTAAAATCACCGTATAAACACAACTTACGATTTAATAAATAGATTGACATCATTATTATCCATATTCCATATCCAAACATATAACTCTTAGCCCACATACACAGAACGACATCATTGAGATGTATAAAGCACACAGAACAGACAAAGAAAAGTTGGTTTCCTGGCCCAAATATGACCTGAATCTGTGTCATGCTGTCTCGCTTCTGGCTCAAAGCCTATTTTGAGGTTCGACCCAGACCGGCGTTCGTCATTATCGCTAAACGCTCTCACAGCGCAACATCTACAACGTATTTACACAGTATCTGTGATTGAGCTGATGGCTTTTCATCCGTATATCATCATAAGTACTTGTATCTTGAGTTGAAAAGGTGATTAACTTCTCATAAAATCAACAGTCTGAATATATTTGTCCTCTTGTAAACAAGTAGTGCGTGTTGATTCCCGGGAAAAAATATATAATTATTTGCTAGCCTATTCTGTGCCCCTGGCCTCTTCACAAGCTTGAGTGGATCTGAAATAGAGAAATAGATTTTGGACAAGGTTTGACAATAAAAAAGCATGACAAAATGTGAAACAGCCATCAATCTCATCGCCAATATGAACGACGGGTCCGTTTAGGGCAGGAGACTGAGGAGGACGAGGGAGGAAGGGATGGAGGGGCGGAGGGGCGGTGAGGGAGCTAGAAGACTATAAATCAAAACACCTCTGGGCATCAAAAGATGGAATTGCAGAGATTGTGCGCTGGTGCTTCTGTGAATTATGCCTTTAAATATGTATGTGGAAGATAAAATGGAAACGAAGGAATTCAAATGCCTTTGTTCACTGTGACTGTATTAATACATCCACACACAGTGCAGACTGAAGCTCAGGGCTGCTACTGGGATGCTGTACACAAGTCTGTGTTCTGGTGCGGTACATGTTTTAGAGAGAGAGAGAGAGAGAGAGAGAGAGAGAGAGAGAGAGAGAGGTGGGGGGGGGGGGGAGAATGGATGACAGGCAGAAAGGGGGAGAGAGGAGGACTGTAGGTGGGGGTCGAGATGGAGGGAGAGAGGGAGAGATAGACAGTATATAGAGAGATAAAAAAAGACTACAGGAGGAAGGAGGAAAGGGACATAGGAAAGGAGATGAGTGCAGAAGGAGCAACAATGAGGTATATAAATGGAGAGATGAAGTGACGTGGAGAAGGATGGAGGAAGGGAGGCATACAAAGGGAAAGAGTGAGGAGTGAGGGAGGAGATAAAGGGAGGGAGGTGTGTATCGTCACACTTTTATCCAACATGAACTGTCCTTCACGTGCATCCAGAACCTGTATATCTGTTGGTGGTTGAAACCTTTAATTCCTTTAATTATTATACTGTATCCCTATGATGGAAAGTGACATTTCTGGACATCTTACATGATCAATAATCTTTAAATATTCACGTTTATTGACACAACAAGGCCTCTGCAGTCGGCACCAACGACATCAAAAACCAACAGTCGGAGAATCTCAAGGAGGATTTTGTGTTTCTCGCGGACAGTCTGCTAGACAACAGGAAGCAAGTAATCATATCTGCCCCCCCCCCCCCCCTCGTTTTGGTGACGTGAAGTTCAGTCGCCTCAGCCAACTCCCCATCTGGCTGAAGGGTTATTGCAGGGACAGAGACATCCCCTTTGTTGACAATAAATACGCCTCAGCTTTTTAAACCTGATGGCCTCCATCCTTCCCAGGAAGGCTCACGCCTCCTATCAACTAACATCCAACGTACCCTGCACTCCTCTAAACCTCCTGACCTGTAGTGAGTCCGGCTGACTGTACCTCCCAGGGCTCATACAGTATCCCTGTTAGGATTACACCTAGACTTAGTACCCACTAGGGATGGGCACGGTTATTTGAATATTCGATTATTCAGAATGACATGGGTATTCGACTTTTGCTGTAGCGGATCTTTTTATATTTTTGCCTGAATTCAATATTATTCATATTAATTACATATTGTTCATTGAACATGTATACTAATGCTATTAATTACATATTGTTCATTGAACATGTATACTAATGCTATTAGTTACATATTGTTCATTAAACGTGTATACTAATGCCATTTAAAATATGTAGAAGAAGTAGAAAGAACGAAAAAACACAATTGCAATACATTAGATACAGTGCCTTTGCGCATCACGTAGTTTAAACTTGCAGGCACACTAAAAGAAATGGCGACCAAAAGAAGCGAAGTGTGGAAATATTTTGACCAGATTGGTGAAGGGAATGTGTGAATACTTGGCCATACCGGCAACCTCCGCTCCAGCGGAGTCTTTTCCACGGCGGGCTTGATTGTAAAATCGCCTCCGCACCCGCCTATCCCCCGAGCACGTAGATATGCTCATTTTTTGAACAAGAATGAGTGAAGCAGTCGGTGGGCTTATGTACTTATTGAGTGTTTTTGTTCCTTCTAAAATTCTCAATAAATTGAATAAAATACATTTGTTTAGTGAAGGCCGGATTTTGTAGGAAATTGGATTTGATTTCCTTATTTATTTGACTAATAGATGGAAAACAAATACATTTGTTTAGTGAAGGCCGGATCACGGAAGTCATTCAGGCTACATTATGAGTGAGCTACACTTTTTTTTTTTGTAGTTGGGTTATTCGATTTTTTTAATCGAGATTTCATTCTGTGTTTTCAACTGCTAGGTCAGATCATTTGGTTATAATCTGCTTTAGTAATTCTAGTCAAGTTAAACCCTGTATTCCAGTTGTCTTTGCTCTTTTAAACTCTCAGTCCATGTCTAACAAATCATTAATTCTCAATGATTTAATGACATCCCATAACCTTGATTTCCTATTCCTTACTGGAACCTCTCGGCTAGCTGGCCTTGGTGGAGGTATTGCAGAAGTTTTTAAGATTTCACTCACTCAAGTTTTCCTCACTTGCATTCCATTCAGTCTTGGTTCTTTTAACAGTTTTGAAATCGTATCATTTAAAATTGTGTGCTAACTCGATTTGATGTGTAACAATCATTTATTGCCCAATTCAAATTCAGGTTTTCTCAATGAATTCTCTGAGTTACTGTCCTCTCTTGTGCTTAAATTTGATAGGGCCATTATAGTTGGTGACTTTAACATTCATATTGACGATCCTTCTAACTAATTTGCCACAGATTTGTTAAACATTTCCAAATCCTTTAACATTGCGCAGCACATCTCTGGCCCCACACATAACCGCGGGACACCCTGGACATGTCTCTTAATTGCCTGAATAAGTTTGATTTTGTCTCCGACTGTAAATGCATTACCTTTGATGCACCATTACTACCAACTACACTAACCCAGAAACATATAATCCACTCTCGCCTCTTTAATGAGCAGCCACATTTTCCAACCACTTTTCTAGTCTGGCCAATTGCCCTCCTCACTTCACGAATATTAATAACCAAGTTAGTTGGTTTAATGATCTGTGAACATCAGCCCTTGACCTTGGCTCCATACACTTTCAGGGTCGTCCCAGTTATAAATACAACCCCCTGGAACAATGACAACATCGGACAATGTAGGGAATATAGTAAGGAACAAGGAGGCTATTGTTTCTACTGAACCATACTATTCATAGTAATAAACATAACCCAAGGTTCCTGTTTAGTATTACTACCAGTAACCAGCTTGTAAAACCCTCTCTTTCTGCCACTCCCGCCCTTATCTTCTAATGACTGTGAACAATTCTTATGTTTTTTGTTGGCAAGATCGATGGTCTGCGGCCCAATTTTCCCCTGACTGTTTCACCATCCACCTGTCCTATTTTACTGTTTGAATTTACTCCTATCTCCTTGAAGATCCTTTCAAACACATCTGCTCACACGTGTCCTTCCTCTAGTCCAGGGGTCGGCAACCTTTTGGATGTCCCGTGCCACTTTACAATGTTTAAAAAAAAATCACAGACCCCCGTGCCAGTTATCGTCTCCCCGTCTAGAGTGCCAATGCCAAAAGATCTTCTGCGCACACACACACACACACACACACACACACACACACATACACACACACACACACACACACACACTTATCATCTGTGCTCAAATGTATTAAAATTACTAGGGCACAAAAGAAAATGAATTAAATCTTACCGATTTAGTGCGATCTCTGTCCCTGCTGTTCTTTGCTGGGCTGCGTAATCTCTGGTCCGTATTTGGAGACTTGTTGGACACATGCCTCTGAATGGTCTGTTGTCATTTGGCTGCGTGAGGGATTCAAAATTGACTTCATATGTGAGAAGATCTGTTCGCACATATATGTGCATCCAAATGCTGTCATCAATGCGAAGGCCACCTTCTTCAGACAGTCAAACGTCTCTGGCAAGCTGTCCCAACAGGCCAGAATGGAGGCCCCATGATCGATCGAAGTTTCCAGTGTTTCGCGCAGCTCTGTGAATTTAGATGCCCACAGTGAGGATGCTTTGAGGTCAATCTGCAGCATTTCAAACTCCTCAATCCCCATCCACTGAAACATTGACAGGCTTGGGTTGTTCTCCTTCATGTTTTCTGGGTATATAAAAAAAGAAAACACCGGGCCATGTTGCTGGAAGTCTTGAAATCTGGCACTGAACTCCGACTCCAGCTCTCGCATATACTCGCCGTCATCATCGGGTTGATTGTTTCATGCGCCAACAGCTGGTGTTTGAAGTAACGAAAGGTTCCTCTTTCAATATCCCGTGAGTAGACTCCAAACTTCGCCACAAATGCTATCCATGCATCAAACAGAGCCAGCACGGTTTGGCCTGTGCCTTGCAGCTGTACATTGAACTTGTTGAGGTGGCCTGTGATATCCGTTAAGAACATGAGTTTCACAAGCCATTTCTCATCCTCCAGCTCAGGGTAGTCTTGCTCCTTCTCGATTAGAAAGGCCTTAATTGCATCAAAGCACTTTACAAACCGTTCCAAAACCATACCGCCACTCAGCCACCTAACACTGCAGTGAAGTGGAAAGTCCTTGTGAATACTGTCCATCTCCTCCAGCAGAGATCTGAACTGTCGGTGTGTCAAAGAGGAGCGAGCCACAAGATAGTTAACTATTTTCATCACTTTAGCCATCACGCTATTTAGATCAGACTTTTACCAATCCTCTTCTCATTGAACATGCTTTCTCTGGGTCATTTGTTCAGCCGCTTCCAAGATATGTCACATCACTGTTATGCCGATGATACACAGATCTATTTCTCTGCCAAACCCAATAACTTGAATCAACTGTCGTTTCTCCATGATTGCTTGGCCGCGACCAAACATTGGACGTCTCTCAATTTCCTCCACCTAGACCCTGACAAAACAGAATTTATTTTAATTGGACCTGAGTGCTTTGTCACTACAGTTGATCACTTTATTGGTCCATTTCACCTTTGAATTCTACCGCTAAGAATCTTGGTATCATCTTTGATCAGCATATGACTTTTGACCAGCATGTTACTAAGCTTGTCCAGTCCTGTGTTCTTCAACTTTCTATTTCTTCCGTCTAGATTATTGTAATTCCCTCTACACATGCCTCAGTCAAGTTGCTCTAAATCATTTACAGGTTGTTCAAAATGCAACTGCCAGGCTTTTAACAAGAACTAGTTGTCGGCCCCACATTACCTCTGTGCTATAAGGCAGTGCATGAGCTTGCCCCCACTTATATTTCCAATCTCCTCGTGATTCATTCCTCACTTCTCCATCACTCCGTTCCTCAAATCTGCCTTTTATCCATTCCCCGCTCTGTCTCTCATTGTGCTGTGTTTTAAATTGTAATATTTTCTAACGTATTATTTTGTTTATTTGGTAATATTGTTTTTGTATATTGTAATATTGTTTTTACCTCATTCATTTATATTTTCTGTGTGTGTGTGTGTGTATGTGTGTGTGTGTGTGTGTGTGTTTGAGTGTGTGTGTGAGTGTGTGTGAATGCAATTTGTAACTGTTTTAAAAAGTGCTATATAAATAAAGCTTTCCTTACTTTCTTACTTACCAACTTACATTCTCCTCTAATTCTATTCTCCTTCAGGAGTCTGACTTGGTGTGATCATCCAGTCATATTTAATACATCCATATCCTCTGGATTATCACATGACCGCAAACATGTGTGGTGTGACTCTGAACATTTAATGTTCAGAGTCACACCACACACATTTTTTTTTTAACTTGACTCACGTTATTGTTAACATCGTAATTGGCTGCGGTAGGGGTTAAAATGTTTATTAACGTCGTGGTTGGCAGCAGCAAGCATTAAATGGGCCTATGCTGCTTCATTTCTTATGCATCCGGGAGCTTGTTCCAATCCAGCTTGTGACAACTTGCATTTTTTATTTTAGCAGACATTAATTTATCATTGTTATTGGTGTTGTATAGAAATTGAATGTAGTATTCAACAAAATAAACACATTTACAAAAGTAGCCAGTTAAGATGTGAAAACAAGTTGATAATTTCGGCACATTTTTGCGACCTGCCTACAAGCCCTACATGACATCTGCCTCACTCAGGTAAAGATGACCACAACAGCCACATAGCCACATGCACGCGCTCGGAAACCAGACAGCTGACCAGTTGGCTCATAACACTGGCAGCTGGCAAGACTTGCTACTTTCCCCAAATCCAAAGATTAAAAAGAATGTAAACGTAACGCCCTGTATCTTTCATTGCGTATATGTGTGTGTCTATGTGTGTATATGTGCAGTCGGCACAACATCCCATCAAATTAGATCCACGTTGTTTTGATCCGACAGCATCCATCCAATCAAATTGTAGGACAACCAAAGAAGATGAACTGTCAAACAACGCGCCAGTTAGAGAGAAAATGATACCAAAGATAGTTTCGTTTGTGTATAAAAACTACGAGGTGGTCAACAAAAAACGGATTGCAGTTTGCAAAACATGCGGGTCGAAGATTACAGACGGAGACGCAACAACTTCCAACGAAGAACACACACACACATAGGCATCAGTTACGCTGGGGACGCTGGGAACGAGTACCCACCAGTTTTCGTCAAGATTAATTTTGTACCCCCCCGGCCCCCCCCCGTCAACAATCGCGCACCCCCCCATTTCATCACGTTCACCCATTCATACATATATATATATATATATATATATATATATATGTGTACACCAACAGCAGTGTCAACAATGCAAGGCAAAGCCAACTCGTAGGGAGCAGTTAGGGTATAGGGCGATTTCTTTTTGCTTCACTTTTCTGGTCACACACTGGCCAGATGTTTCTTTAAAAAAAACCTGCGTCCAGACGCAGAGCGCACCCTGGGTTGCTTTTAAAAATGCATCACCTGAAAAGTCAAACAATGAGATGAATTTAGTTTGAGTTTAGTTTTCTCCCCAAGGAAGGAATGGCAACTGTTATTTAGCTTGTTTCCCAGCTACTGCTTAACTTCTCAGCACTTGCTTGTGAGGCTTTTGAAGCTTGATATTGTTTTAGAACAACACTCTTTATATTAAAAAGACAGTCATTTATGATTTATAATAATTTGTTTTGTAAATTATAATAGTTTGGCATTGACATGATGACAAACAATAGAACGCATAAAAAATAACAATAAACATATATATTTAGTTATATATTTAACGTGCACATAAAAGTAATACATGTGTGTGTGTATATATATATATATATATATTTATTACTCACTACATTCTTTACTCACGTCTGCACATAGTTGACACAACACACATTTTCCTTTAATTTTAATAAAACAGACATCTATCATGGTTTCGTTTGCTTTTAATGAAAGAGTCGTCACACAAAAATACTGCTAGTGCTGATAATGTCTCA
>JAOPJI010000030.1:11357233-11372233 GCA_027122695.1 Merluccius productus
CCCCCCCCCCCCCCCCCCCCCCCCCCCCCCCCCCCCCCCCCCCCCCCCCCCCCCCCCCGGGGTGGAGTTGGGTCAACTCCCCCACCACCTTTTTTTTATTCACATCACACCACAAAGCAAAATAACCCAAATCACTAAACGACACACAGGGGCATGGGGCGTGGCACTGGTCACAGAGAATCACCTTTGGGAGTTTTTAACTCGTCTGTACATGTGAGGAACCATCAGCTGTATTTCAGAACCCGTTTACCAGAAGACCAGAAGATTCAAGTGATTGTGAATATACTAATGCATATCTATTAGTATATGTGAATATACTAATGCATATCCATTAGTATATGTGAATATACTAATGCATATCTATTAGTATATGTGAATATACTAATGGATATCCACATTTAGTTCTTCAGCCATTCTAAAGCAAACCCATTGATAAATATCATTAGTACATAAACCGTCAATATAATATCACATATGGCATCGTATATATTATATTTACTATAAGATATTACAGTCCACATTATATAATATACAGTTTGCTATATACTATAATATATGCAGCACATTTTATCATCAAATATTGCACAGATTCTGTCAGGATTGGATCTGCCTGTTTGGCTGGAGGCGTTTCGACCTCAATTTCATGGTTTATAAAAGACAGCTTTGAACTCTGAAATGTTCTGAAGTGTTTGAGTCAACGCAACAACCTTGCTATCAATATGCAGACGTATTTCATACTTCTATAAATCAGACCGAACTTGACCTTCATCGGCATCTGAGACATTTTAGCAAAGTGTGTAGTAGTAATAGTAGTAATTAGCTATAGCCAGAACTATGCCACCCGCTAATCATACCACTCGTAAAAGTGGTATGAAAACCTTCATATCATAACCAGGAGGACTTTAGTCATTACTCAATCACAGTCCTGCATTTGTGGTCAGGGCTCTTTGTATTTTGCAGCAGTTTCCTCTCGCTTGGGGGCCGACGACAGCTGACCGTGTCTGATGTCTGTATTGTCTTGGGGGGGGGAGGGGGGGGGTGGATGGATCGGTCTGAGGAACTCACTACCCAGGCGGCCCAGGGAGATTAGGCCCGACTCTGTCTGAGAGTCCACAGGGTCAAGAGCAATCTTCCGCCTCACCTCGGTTGTCAGACAGAACCACAGGGCCAAGAAGTGGAGGGGAGGAGGATGAAGAGGAAGAGGAGGAGGTGGAGGAGAATGAGGATGAACAAGAGGAGGAAGAGGAAGAGGAGGAGGTGGAGGAGAATGAGGATGAACAAGAGGAGGATGAGGAAAAGGTGGAGGAGCAGTAGGGGTAGAAAGAGGAGGAGGAGGAGTGGCAAACTTCATCGCTGAAGTTAACTTAACTTTCGGTAACAGACATGCTGCTGCGGTGAGGTATTTTGGGAAGGTGGATCTTTAAGAATTGTACGCCTTACAATTTTAATACATTTCTAACCAATTTTCACTAGTAGGGCAAAAGAGGGTGTGATGTCACAACTGGGTGTCGTTGAAATGTAACTTATTACACATTAAACCTAAAAAAAAAACTTCACATGGTCACTGCTCCCTTTATGAAACGGGTGTCTCTAAAATAACAAGTTTGATTCCACGACAGAGATAGAAATTATTATTTTTTATGGTACCCCATTTTTCACAGGAAATTACATAAAAGTGCCTCAAAAACATCGAAAAGCCATTCTCAATTTCTTGCCTTAAGTGGAAAACATTTCAGGGCACAGCTGAGCTCTCCACAGCGCGGACAAAGGGTTGGTTCCTTGGACTGCGATGATGTGTCGGCGCTGCAGAGCGCCCTGCAGTTTAAATGAAGGGGTCACCACCTCTAGTCCTCGACGCTGCGTCTAGACAGACGGCTGACCCCGGCCGACAAGTTTTTCACGATGTGATTTGGGATGGCATTTTTGATTGCGACTTTTTCTCAAACGCTGTTTACTCCAGTTCAGTTCTTTTTCTTCTACGAAACTGGTGCATTATGTAACGTCATGTCGTATATTTATTTAATAAAAACGATAAAACGTCGTCCTTGATGGTAGACGAGTGTACTATCTCGGCTGTTTGGATAGCGCCATAAAAAGCCCTGGCTGTAGAACGTGTCCTTTGCTAGCTGAGCTGAACGGTTGCGATGGTGAGGTGGTTGTTGTGTGTCTTTTTTGTAATCTCTACATAGGAGATAGAGGCACCCGGAGGGATCTCTGCCAGAGGCCAGTTGCTGAGGACTGCGAGCAAATGCTCGAATTAATTTCATATTCCCAGTGAGGTTTCCGCCTATCACACAAAACGATAACTGCGACCTTGACAACCGCTTGCACACAACAGCACCGGCAAATGTGGAGCGCAATGCACTGTGATAAAAGGGTAACCATAGAGGCGAGAAAACATTGTGGCCACAACACACAGGGTGTGTGTGTGCAACAACAACAAAAGATTCACCACAACATATATTTTTCTTTCTCTTTAGGCATTTAAACATTGCACTCCTTACTTTAAAAGAATGGTCCCCCAGGGGACTGACGGGTTACACAAGCTATAATTCAGCGTTTTTTGTGTTCTTTTTGTTGTTTGTTTGTAGTTGAGGCTAACATAGTCAGTTTAGCATTCAAACAGCTGAACGACCCAAGAAATGGCCGTAGGCCAACACTGTTGATCCAGTCACTGCAGTGTTAATTATACAGCGTGGACACACTGCCTTGATTAGACCTCATGAATAATGTAGATAATAGTCATTTGGAGTGTGTATATATATATATATATATATATATATATATATGTATATGTGCTGCAGCAGAAAATGCTCCTCTCGCTCTTGTTATTTTTTAAGGGCAGTCAGAGAGTGAAAAACAGTTGGATGTTGTCTCCTCCCCCCCCGCCCCCAGATCAGCTGATAACACCACAGAACAGGAGATCCAGTGAACCCTCTGACTCCCTCTCTCCATCACCTCCACCTTATCTCTCTCCTTCACTCCCATCTCCTCCTCCTCCTCTTTTTATCCTTCCCGCTCTCCCCCATTTGTCTCTCCTCGTTTTCTCCTCTCTGCCTATTTCTTTTTTTATGTTGCCTATTTCTTCTTTTTATGTTTCTCTCTCTGTCTATGCCTCTCTTTCTCTCTCTCTCTCTCTCTCTCTCTCTCTCTCTCTCTCTCCCTCTCTCTCTCTCTCTCTTTCTCTCTCTCTCTCTCTGGATGTCTATGTTTCTCTCTCTCCTCACTTTCTCTCTGGATGTCGATGTTTCTCTCTCTCCTCACTTTCTTTCTGGATGTCTATGTCTCTCTCTCTCTCGCCTCACTTTCTCTGTCTCTCTCTAACCCCCAAACGATACATCCTCAAACTAACCATGACTCCTCAGTTCTGTCTTTAGTTGTTTATCCGTGTTAATATCGCTGCTGCCAGCAGCTCTTGGTTTGATTCTGGGAAGCGTCGCCGTCGTTGCCGATTCCCCGTCCAATTCACCACAGCTTGGAAATCAGACAACAGTACTTCAGACAGTTATTGCAGCACTTGACAGTGTATTGCTCAGATCCAAGAAGTGCCCATCAATCCATCTATCTATCTATGTATCTATCTATATCTGTCTGTCTGTCTATTGCTAGACATAGAGAGACAGATAGACACACACAGTGAAGTCCTGAGTCATCTACCTACCTAACCCAGCGAGGCCCAGCCGGACGGTCCTCGTCTCGGACCGAGCGGAGGTGGGGGGGGGAGTGAGTGGTGATTCTGTCGTCTGCGAGGAGGCATGCTAATTGAAGCGCTGAGCGGCGGCGGGGCTCGGCGGGGTCGCCAGGGACAGAGCTGCGGACCTCAGCAGGGCTGTCAGAGGACACATCAGGCTGGCAGGAAAGTTCTGCTGTGGAGGTTCTGGCTGTCTTTAAACAGAGCCCCGGGAGAACCAGGGGGAGAGGAGGGGTGAGACGGAGAGAAGCAGAGAGAGCGAAACAGGGGTGAGAGAGGCAAGGAAGCAGAGGGAGAGAAACAGCCAGATAGGGAGAAAGAGAGGAGCAAACAGAAAAAAACAGAGCAAGAGGAAAATAATCAGAGAGGGAGATGGAGAGAGAGAGAGGGAGAGAGAGAGAGAGAGAGAGTACGACTTGATTTATTGGAAAAGCTGCACATATATCTCTGGCTGTGCAGGTATGACTGCTGTAAATATTAAATAAATGTATGTTGCAGCTCTAGCTGTGAATAACGGCAGCCGAGCGAGTCTAGGGTAGCTGGTGTTAGCTTTAGGCAGAGGATGAAAATGTAATTGCCACAACTCATTTAAGAGCGGCAATCAGGCGTTAATCAGCTGAGGCGGCCCAGAGATGGCGAATCCGACGTGTTGAGTTAGGATTATTGTGGAAGCAGCTCTCAACCCGTTCATTTCTGATGGACGTCGAGCGCGTGGAAATTCACCTCGCTGTTTTGTAATATAATTAATCTCCTGTGTTGGTATTAAGCAGGCGGGTAGCGCAACAGACCTGTGAATCTGTCTCTGTACAGCAGCCGAACGTGGGAAACAAACATGCATAGTGGCCTGGTTTGTTTGAGTGTATCACACAAGGTTTAGGGAAGGTCGCACGTAAAGTGGATCTGCTCCCTGGGCGGAGGGGACGGTTTAGATTCCTTTTAAAGCTCGGCGCCTTCATTCATTAGCTGTGTTTGGGTCTCGGTCCGTTTAATTGGCCAACTCTTAAGGGAGAGAAAATTGAAAAGCGAGATTTAATTTCATAAGACGATTTCCAAAGGGATTCCTCTGTCTCACATGCCCTCAGCCTATTACTTGTCTTGGATAAAGCAATTACAACGCAGCGCCGAGGACGTGGCTTCACAGAGTGTGTGTTTTAGGCGGCCGTACGACGCTGTACACCCTCCCGCTTACACCGATCACACTTTGGAGAGTTTTATCTCCCGTGGAGGTCGCTGGAAAGCGATCAGTATTCATAGCAGAGGTACTTTTTTAATTTCTAGTCCGTGTTGCTGTTAACACTGGAATACATTAGAGAGAGATAGAGAAGGGGACACACACACACACATATGCACACACACACACACATGCACACACACACACTATGGGGGGTGAGAAGGGTCACGGGTGACTAGACACGCGTACGTACGTTTGTGTGGTTTTTCCTTAAAGTCCCACATGAATGTACGTACGTACGTCTGCGTGTGATGAGTTTAGTGCAGACCGCACGAAAAAACAAATCCATTCAGGCTCCTCTGTGTTAAAGGAACATGATTGACAATACACACACACACGTACACACACAAACACACGCACACACACACATTTTAGAAAATGGAAACTATTATTATGTATTCATTGTGTTTTGATTATCTGTAAACGAATGAGGATTGTTCTCAATGTCATCAATTCACATCAAGCACCCAATTTCAAGTGTCACACCTTTTGATTAAAAAATAATTTCCCTACATGCTTCAGACTTGATATTCTCAACACATTAGGTCCTTATGCTGGAGAACTAATGGCATGCATTAGTAGTCAGCCTCATCGGGAATGAACATCATCATAATAATAACAATTACAATAACAATACTAATAATAATAGAACAATATAACAAAGAAGCTAATTTTTGCTCATTGCAGAATAGTTCAGTTCAGTCACACACACACACACACACACACACACACACACACACAATGCTTAGTCAGGGAGCGCTGACAGCCAAGAGAGTTGTTACCGTGCCAATAACAACACGCGCACATTGCACGTAAAGCGTGCGACAACACTGACTAGAGACGCGTGTAATCCCTATAAAAAGCTTGTTTAAAGGAGAGGTTCGCACGGGCTTTGGTGGTTATGCAGGCAGGATACAGAGGGTAGGCCTATAAACATGGCGGCGGTTTCCCGCCTTCCCTTCCTCTCGGCTGGCTGGCAGATATCCGCTGACTGACATTAATGGCCGTCGCGAGTCAGCAGATCTTTGGGAATTCATCAAGGGGATCAAATAGAGAGAATATGAATTGCCTAATTAAGTCGGAAGACAGTTTTTATTGTATGCAAACGAGGCCCGACATGCAGCCATGCCCAGAGAGCAGCTATCAGTTACTGCACACGGCAAATTATTATTATTACCTTTCATATTGATAGTAGCGCTACAGCTGGATGTGCAGTTTGATATTATCAAATGAATCACACCCATACGATAACTTGACAATAACAGCACATAGTCTAATGGGCAGAGTGTGCGACTCCCAGCTGAAAGGGTCTGGGTTCAAACCCGCTCCTTAGCTAAATGTGTCTAAAACTGTTTTTTCATCAGATGTCCAATCCAGCGTCATCAAATGAACCCATATGTTTTTTTTGTAAACCTCCACACTTCTTTGTCATCCAGACGTTTGACTCTGAGCCATCCATTATTGAAGCACATGAATTATTTTACAAACAGAAATGGGATTTTGTGATAAATAATTCTGGTTCAGTGAAGCGGTTTCGTCCCGCTTGGGTTCGCCTTGTGAAAATGAATGACAGAGTCCTGTGGATGAGTGACTGGGAGGAGGAATAGGGCGAGGAGGAGGAAGAATTTGAGGATAAGAGGAGGAAGAGGAGGACTTGGATGTTGGAGGTATCAGTTCAGGTCCAAATTTTCCAAAGTCTATAAAAAAGAGAAGGAGGGGAAGTTCTTTTTAAAATAAAAACATGTTCTTTTTACAACTTACAGCACCTTTAAGGAGCAAGTAGGGGTTAGGGGACATCTTACTAAAGGTCACCTACAGGTTAGACTGCAGAGACTAGGGATCGAACCCAGACCCTTTCAGCTGGGAGTCAAACACCCACTAACCAACACTAACCACTAGACTAGCCTTTCCTGCCAATACAATCAAAACAAAAGCAATACAATCTGGCTACACCTCAGGGGAGCTACATGGAGATAACTTGATTGAGTTCCAACAACAAAGGCACACGTGTTAAGTGTTTCTTCATTAAATGATGCAACACTTTCCCAAAGCAAATATCACATTTTCATTCACTTCATTTATATCACTTGCCGCAAAACAGGTTTTTTGTGATTGCATCATCAATCATATCATCACCCCCCCCCCCCCGAACCCAGAGTAAATTGAGTAAATTAGTATTGCAATATATTAATATTACTATTATAAAATTCATAATCAAACAAACTACAGTACAACAAATAACACTTTCCAACCCATCATAACTCTACTGGTGCATGAGCTACTTTTACAGTAAGACATTTCTATTGTCCATCTAAACCCTTCTCCCCCGTCCCTCCTCGCATGTTTCCTCCCTTCCTAAGTCTGGTCACCAGATAGAGAGCACTTTAAAATATTTTCTACTTTCTTATTCTGCTGAGGGGTTCTAGGGGTTCGGGGGGTGGAGCGATGAGGTTGAGCCCCCCCCCCCCCCCCCATGTATTATGTATGTCTGAAAATATAAAATATAGCATAAATAACAGGACATGATGTCGCTTCTTCAATTAGCCGGCCGGCCTTCAAGCTGCGGGGGACACAGGTCGGCTCCGGTTCAAACCGGATCAAACATTCAGACCTGAGGGTTTAAATGTGAAAACCTAGAGCGTCAAACAAATGGATTAAAACGGCCTAAAATGTAAATGTTTGGGAAGAAAAATAGATTTTTGCCATCATTAGAAGCGACGGCTGGAACAAACAGGGAGAGCAAAACAGGAGACTGCGACGGCCGTTTGAATACAAATGAGCTTAATGTAGGCTAAGATGATTTATTCATACTCTACAGGGTCTGGGCGTATTTAGCATTATTCATTTCTAGAACTGTTCCATTTCTGTGGCGAGCCCACCGGCTAGCCTGCCGGCCAGCTCTGCTTGGGGGTGGCCGTGTGTGTGTCCGGTCTGGTATGAAATGTGTGAAGTGGAGCCGGGTGTCACGTAGAAAGGCCGCCGCCATTTCAATTTTGACGTTCGGTATTCACCTGTTTTCTACCTTTTTTTTTTTGGCTACCTAAAACGACCAATGTCTGAAATAGACCAGCTCTCTGTTCAACAAGCCATCGAGTTTAGGAAGCGAAAAGAAACAAAAAGAAAGAGTACGGGAATGTCGAAGTTCAAACCAAGACGGCCGCGGTCAATGGCGATGTATGCACAGCGTGCTGCTGCTTTGTTTAGGATTCAGGGGGTTTGGATGTCTTCCAGTCGAGGATTAAAATAATGATTTAGAGGTTTGTTAGTCACAAGGACAGATTGGCCGCCATTCAATAGGCTACTGAAAGTATACTTAAAGTATTAGAGGAAAGTGAAGTATAGCCAGGACAGCGGTGCAAATAGATGTCAAGCTAGGCCTATGTGTGTGTAAGGGATTTGTAAGTATTATGGTTGAAACGGATTTTGGACGGCTGTGGTTGGCGTGTATTAGACGGCGCTGCTCTACCGCTGGGAGCAGACTGGCTGGGACACTTACTGAACACATGAACTAAAGTAGATATAAACAACTTTGCTTGAATTAGTGATTTGGAGTTAGTTTGGTTTGTGTATGAGTAGGCTATACTTTTTAATAATGAAAAATACTGCCTTAGAACTGATTGTAGAAGTAGTCATCTTCAATTGAGTCCACAAAGACAGCTAGCGGCGTTAAGGCTACGTATAAGGCTACGTATAAGGCTACGTTAGATTTATTCGTGCTACACTGCCTCTTCTTCCCTTCACATGGATGCACATCTGTGAAGTGATGCATGCGTATTTGTGCGTACTTCTATTTGTGATGGTTTGTTTCATTGTAATGAAAAGAGCATCGCGACACGAAGCAGGAAAGCAAACAAACCAGATCTCAAAGGTTCTCCCTTTTTTTCTTTGTTTAAATACATTTTATTTTCTTGTCTCTTGATTCTCCGTGTACAAGAATGAGTAACAAAAGCCAAATGAGCGGTCCATTGAAGTCTTTTAAAAAACAGTAAGGCATGTCTGCTTGAACGGTCGCCTCGACTTAGGTCAAGCTAAGCAGAGAGCGTTCCCATGTCAACGCTCCCAAACACGCTACAGGCCGGGCCGCGCTCCCCGCGTCACAACAACAAAGTTACACTCAGAGCGAGGGGGTTGGTTAGCAACACAATCAAAATTGATCTGAAAAATAATTTGCATAACACTTTTGCTTCTATAAAAGCCACACGACAAAGTCTCGCCAAGACACCCGGGACGTTATCGATTCATTTTTTTCTTTCTCACTACACCAGAAGACAGGCTTAAGAGTGGTGTGTGTGTGTGTGTGTGTGTGTGTGTGGAGGGGGAACTATTACAGATATCCACGGTGTACATCTACGCGTGCCAGAAATGGATAGGCTTGTGCACATCGACATCCACCACAAGCAGCCAGAGAGGACCTCCTCTTGTCAGGACGCAGAGAAGAGACTTTTTTTTCATCCTACAATAAGCCCTTTGGAAACAGGGGATGTGTAACACGAGGTCTGCCTCTTTACCTTCCCCATAAAAACTGGTTTTATTTCAGACGGGAGCCGCCTGCCCTTCTCTCGCTCCCCCTCACTGGGGGCTGTTAGCTGCTGTAGAGCTGTGGACTAGAGTCTCCTCAGGGTGCACTCAACCTTTTCATGTCCTGCTCCTCCTCCTCCTCCTTCTCCTCCCCCCAGCCTCCTCGCAATCACCACTGGTTGTTTGAAGGGCTCAGGATCCACCACTGGCCGGGAACAGGACTACCTGACCACAGACCTGAAAACAAACATTTCATCCAGTCTGGTGGACTTAGTTTGACCGATTGATGCTAGGCTAGATTTTACTTGTTGACAATTTGAATTGCCAAAAATGAATAAAATGTCGGCAGTTTTATTTGGCGAAATTTAACATACAAATCTTTACTTAATTAACTTCACGAATAAAGTATTTGACGATTCAGATTAAATTCTACCAATATCACACTTTTTGCCAACTTTTTTTGTTTGCAAAGTGTTCTTGCCAATCCAGCCTACCAATCGCGTTCTCTCATAAATTATAAATTCACTCGGAAAAATCATAGCAAGGCATCTCCAAGTTGGATGACGAAAAACCAATTTATGTCTAAGAAACCAATTGAAGTGTAGAAAACCAATTTAAGTGTACACCATGGTCCATTTGCTCTTATTAATTAAAATAGCTGACAGAACATTCTAGTCCATCATCACATGATAAAACATACTGTACCAAGAAAAAAACAAGCTTGAATATTTAGAAACTCAATGATTTTTTGAAGAGGACAAAATATGATATATGTTTACAGGATTTAAATAAATAGGATTGTAGTTTTGGAACAAAAATGGATAAAGGATAATATTAAAAATAAATACATATATACATGTAGTGAGAGTCAAGTCGAATAAAATGTGAAAGCTGGATTGAATCAATTAAAAAGGTTGGTAAATTATTTAAAACCTCAGACAAACAGAAAATAATTCTTCAACATATGGGCTTAATGTTAAAAATATATATATGTAGACGATTGACCCTGCAAAAATAATCAGTGCAAAATGACTTCTCTTTGTATGGTATATTAGTACTCTGGCCGATAAAATAAGTGTGCAATTACAGAAGAGCAGGAGGAATTCCTCTTTTCTAGGTCAGACGGACACAGAAGCTTGCAGTAATCCAGACATAATGGAGACCATTTCCGGCAGGAAAATCTTTTCTCAAATATAACCAATATTACCATGCTACCACGCACATGTACACACACACACACACACACCCAGTAAAAAACATTCTCCGTTCTGTGGGAGAGAAAAGCAGACCTCTTTTTCACAATAGGCCATAAAAAGGAAAACAACAAAAAACAAGCCAGACCAGACATACTCGCCCTTCCAGACGCACGTTCTACAAGAGGGTGGTGGCGGCGCTGCAACCCTCTTCTAGACGCGCCAACCTGGGGCGCTGGCGCCAAGTGTTCTTTGGGAGACAAAGGAGAAGGACGCATAGACGAATCCTGTGGTTCCTGCAGGTCCCTAGAGGTCCCTGCAGGTCCCTAGAGGTTCCAGGAGGTCCCTAGAAGTTCATGGAGGTCCCTAGAGGTCCATAGAGTTCCCTTGACGTTCTAAAGGTCCAATGATGGAACCTCACAAAGCGCCAGAACCTCTGCATTCGGGAAAAACAGCTGTCTCAAGAGCGCACACTCGGTCAGTCTGGCGGCAGTCGCTGGTACTATCTCCATGGCAACCGTGCGACGGGCAGCAAGCATGCGATGAGGAGGAGGTGTCCGGTGGTGAGTAGCAGCAGGAGGGGGGAGGGGCGGTGCGACGCCGAGCGCCCCCCCGGTGCCGCCGCCCGCTCATCGCTGCGGTCGGCCCTGACAACCGGTGCCTCGGAGCCCGCCGGGGGGAGGGGCTCCGTGGGGGTTGGGGGGCAGCCGTCCGCCACGCAGCCGTTACCGCTGCTGGAGCCGCTGCCCTCGTCACCTGGTGGGGAAGGCACAAATAGCATCAACAATAACGAATGTCGTCCACGACAATGTAACAGCATCGTCAACAACAACAACAACAACAACAACAACAATGTCCGCAGCAAAAACATTGCCAACTTTAAAGTCAAACAATGTCAGCAAAGTCAAACAACGTGGTCAACAACAGCAAAGTCAACAACGTCAAGGTCGACAATAAGTCAACACACAACAATGTCGGCAATGTCAAGACATTGCCTGCAACAAATCGATAGCGGCGACGGCGGTGGCATTTGATTGGTGAAGATATGCGTTAGTCATCTTCCCGTGCACCACGGAGGTGGAGAGTTTAGGGAAGTGAAGTGAGATTCCACCCTCAGGATATTAAGCCAGCCCTTCTGATTGGCTAATTAGCATAGCCCAGCGGCAGCTCAGCGGCAGGTGGGAGACAAACCGGTAGTTTGGTCATCCCCTTCGCACACATACACGTCTCACATTCTTTTCGGACCATTTTCACCGGTTCTTCATCTATTTGGTACGGCTAAATTATAGATAATTTAGAAAAAAGAAGGTAAATATACACCCAGAGAGAGGAGAATGGTTGGCTGTGTTTCCTGAGATGTGTATGTTCCTAAGCACAGTGTGCTGGTGTGCATGTGTTATATATTCTTATTATAAGCGGGATGATGGCGTTCTGCTCAGCCGAGATGGAGAACTACTCCACTGACACCTGAGCCCTTATTTCACATTTTAGGGACGTGTGTATATGTTGGTGTTGGTGTGTCTATGTCTAGTGTATAAGAGTGTGTGTGTTTTTCTTTGAGTGTGAATGTGTGCGCGTGGGTATATGTGTGTGTTAGTGCATGTAAGTGAGTGTTCAAGTGTCGTTAGTGTGTATATGTGTGTGGTAGGGGTGATTAAATTTGTGTGTGTGTGTGTGTGTGTGCATGTGTGTGTGTCTGTGTGTGTGTATGTGTCTGTCTGTGTGTGCATGTGTGTGTGTGTGCGCGCGCATGTGTGTGTGTGTCAGTGCATACCTGTGTGTATATCTGAGCAGTGAGGTCCAATTCTAAAGCAATCTCTGATGGTACAGATAGAGAGTTGATGGAAAAGCTTTTCTCATTCAGAGTCTGGTTTTCCTGTAAAGGGAACGAGAGACAGCTCCCGACTGCATCATATATCTTCTCTTTATGGACGCAGATAACAAGAGGAGGAGGAGGAGGAGGAGGAGGAGGAGGAGCGCCAGGAGGGAGCTGCCCGGAACTGGCCTTGAAGTCTGGACAGCACACATCCACATAACTAGAGGCAGACTAACAGTGAACATTCACCCTACACATTTAGTGACCATCATCTGAACTCCATCGTTAACATTTGATAAATGAGTATATTGAGATTAGGTTTAGGTTTCTTCCTTACGCAAATATTTGGCTCCTGGATCTAAAGCCATGGGGCTCAAGGGGAAAGAGGTACAACAGAATCTCTTGGATAGTTTTTATAGACAACATTTGTCGACTAAAGGCCTTTGGGGCGTTTACAGATGGGAAATGATCAACTGAAGAAAGTCTTCGGCCTTGTGTGTTGAATAGCTTTTAAACTTTGTTTTATCACTGGCTACAAAAGGCAGACACCTGGAATCTGAACAGTTTTTAACGTTAAAGCGATTGGTTTTATGACAACGCATTTATTGTGGCGCTCATGTAAATACTCTTAGTTATGAGGACTTATTCATATTTTTAAATCATATGATCATTAATGTGTAACATTTTATCATGTATACTGTATACATGAATACTGAACAATGTAAGTAAATTACTCCTAGATATTAGAATACGCCTTATGTTCCTGAAGGCTAAAAGTCTTAAAGTCTGTGTAAACCAAAAATAACGTGTTTAGAGTTTGTCACACTGTAGAGAAATGTGTTATTAACCACCCAGCTGAATGATTAAAAAAGTCGCCAAGTATATAAAATTAGGATTCAAAATTGTGAAAAAAAGCACTATTTGCATTATTCTCAGCTCTGAGGCGCTAAACCACACCCATTTGCATACAGAGGGGGCGGAGCCTCTCTTAACTGTCAAATAATAACTGGAAAACTATTAACTGTCAAACTCACGATTTAGTGTTACGTCATCATGTACCATTTAAGCCCCGCCCATAAAATCCTTAACGCGAAAATGGTGAAAAATAGAAAAACGGCACAATTCAACATTAAATGGTTATACCGTTTTTTCAGATGTTTTTAGCAATGACTTTGTAACGTGTGAAATGTGTTTAGAAACAAATCTCAGAATTAGCTTGACACGGTCTTTAAGGAACAAGTAACATGTTGGACGTTCTTTTAATGTTTTTTCAGATGAAAACACTGAGCTTGATTTAAGATTCTGAATTTGCCAATTTCCCCCCAAAACAGTAAAAGCTTTTCCCACATCATGAACCCCCCCCCCACACACACACTGCAAATTAACATTTGCCGAATAGCCACAGGGTTGACCCTACACAGCTGTCATAGGAAGGATGGTGGGGTCAGAGGTCGGTGACATGGTGGCGTTGGAGGGATAGGCAGTTGAATCTGTGCACAATGGAGTGACAAGTTCAACTTTAGCTTCATTAAAAAAAATGCCCATTGAAGCCAAACTCAATTTCTTATTTTCCACAGAAGTCAAGAATTCATGAAAAATGTTCTGTGTTTGATAAATATCTGAGAATAATTTTTATAAACAACTTTTAGAAAGAAAGTAAAATATATATATATATAAACATGATTTTTTAAAGGATTATTTTTTTTAAATAACTTGACATTATTTGTCAAGATTAAGCAAAACCTATGTTTCATTATCATTCAGCCAAACTAATAGAAACCTGAAATAGAGAACTCGCCCATATTAACGACAACATCGTCTGCAAAAGACCTACTTGAATCCTGGAAGTAGATGTCGTTGCCGTTGTAGGCGCTCTTCAGCTTGTTGGTCATGACGCGGAGGGACATGATCTGCTGGCGGATGAAGGAGTTGGGTCTGGTGATGTCCAGCTCCACCTCGGGGTTGTTCAGCTGGTTGGTCAGACCCTCCTTCACCACCTCCGGGAAGTACCTGCACAACCAGGACCACACAGCGGAAACGGAGGAGGACAGGAGTCTCCTTTAGGACCACAATGTTGAGTATTATGGGTTGGCATCCTTTCAGCTCTCAGCCCCCCCTACTCTAATACGTCCGCGCTCCTACTACCAAAACAACGGCGGTGTCCAAAAACACGTACTACTCACTAGTCCACTATATAGTGAGTTAGCCATTTTGTAGTGTTGTCCGAATATATAGTAGAGAGAATTATTATACCCTGCATTCATCGTATTCCACAATGCAGTGTGAAAAGTAGTGTACAACCGATGGTCACACTAACCAAGCACTATATACCATCATGTATTGAGCTCTCTCTCTCTCTCTCTCTCGCTTTGTTCTTCATATCATGCAAGATGCAACATACAATCAAATTAGTTGGCCACAAGTTTGAAAGAGAGCCTGAAGAAGTAACCACCGTAACATTTTCACTGGCCTCCATGCTGCTTTCTACTCTTTACTAACCCTGTTTTCTGGCATGTTCGTGACGTTGAACGTGACCAAAAGGCATACTCGT